>JAUZST010001560.1:0-18547 GCA_034779995.1 Parotocinclus haroldoi | reverse complement strand
CACACACACACACACACACACACACACACACACACACACACACACACACACACACACACACACACACACACAACTGCCCGAATAGCACAAGTTTATCATTGTTTTAGATTTATCTGAGCACTGTATTGTGGAACCTGTGTATGTATTCACTGAATCTTTCCTGACTTTCCTACTAGTTAAATAATGTGTTTAGCAAAGTAATAGGAAATGCCGATTCACTACTTAATTTATATCCCAGTTCTCATTTAAGTCAGGAAAAGTATAGCACTTGTTGTTGTGTTAAGTATTTTCAATCCTCTCTTTCTCACATGGGTGTGTGGGTGTGTGTGGGGTTTTATGTGTGCTCAGGTCCCAGCATATGGCTATTCATTCACCTCAGTTGATTCTGGCCTGCTGTTTCCTCTACTGCCTACTCAGTCAACCCTCTCTTGCTTCTTGCTGGCTGCCAGTGATGGCAGTGTCGCAGGCACCGGAGTTCTGCTGCCCTACCTGAATACCGGTAATTCAGCACAATCCTTATTTAGCTGTGTATTAAATCTGCTAAATACAACCCATAAGTTGTACTATACTGCCCTACAGTTTATACACTCACTGATCACTTTGTTAGGCACATGACTTATCATAGAGAAGCACTTTGTAGTTCTAAAGTTACAGTCTGCAGTCCATCTGTTTTTCTGCATACTTTATTAGTCCCCTTTAGTCTGCTCTCTAATGGCCAGGACTCCCACAGATCATTTGACTGGTGGATCATTTCAGCATAGCACCGACACTGACATGCTGGTATGAGTGGATCGGACACAGTGGTGCTACTAGAGATTTTAAACACCTCAGTGTCACTGTAGGACTAATAATGGTCCACCAACCCATCAGCATTGGTCCAGCATGTCCAGCAATGGTCCAGCCATCAGCATTCTGTAGGCAGCAACCTGTGAACACTGATGAAAGATTAAAGGATGACTACTGTGCAGCAACAGATGATCTACTATTTCTGAATTTACATCTACAAGGTGGAGCAATAAAAGATGTTTCTAATAGACACCACCACCACATGACTGAGAATGATCCGACACCCACATAGTAACTGCACTGATGCCCCACAGCCCAGAGAAGAAGCCGCTTCTGAACATGGTTAACATGAGGCTTGTTTTTTGCACATTACATTTTTAAGTGTCGACAGAGTATAACTCTGTAGTGCCTGACAAAGATTGCCATGCAGTAGTCCCTCGCCCATGTGCTTCTTTCAGTCATAGATATATTCAAATCCCTTTCAGTCTTTCTTTGAGGTTATTTTTAAACATTTCAGTATAATTTTCTCAATCATTTCTCACTCCACAAACTAGGGATCCAACTTTGCTCATTTTGGATGCTGCTTTTGTACCAAATCATGATCACCTGTTGACATCACCTATTTGAAATCATGTCATTGTTTTAGTTTTTTTATTTTATTTTATTTTATGAATTGCTAGCTCTAAATTGCCCAAACTATCCAAACTATCTTTGGAATGTGTTGCAGTTTTATATACATTTTCCATACTGTCCCAACTGTTTCTGATTTTGGTTGTGGAGGCAACCAATTCATTTTTTTCCTGATTTGATTATTTCTTTTGTACTGTGTGTAGATCCTGTCCCTGGTGCCTGCAATCTGGAGTTTCCACTGGAGATAGATCCAAACATCTATCTGAGCTACAATCTTTATGAGACCATTATCCGCTTCGCTCCTGCCAATATTGGATATGCACGGTATTAAATTCTCGCTTACAACAATTTAAGAGCTTTACTATTAGGATCTAGGGTTTCCAGTGGTTTTGCTGAAAGAGGAACTAAATTCCGAAAATCTGTTTAATTTTTTAGTTTATGAAATGCAGAAGCCTGCAGCTTTAAATACATTTATAACCTTATAATACATTTGTTGTTGTTGTTGTATTTTTTAAACCACGTTTTAACCCCAATATTCAACTATAGTTGAATATAACAACAATGGTTGTTGGGGCTTTGGCTGCTATCCCTGGAGAACACAGGGTAGACATGCAAATGAATCCTGTATTGGGCACAGGACTAGAGCTGGGTAGAGGTCACTTGGGGGGGGAACTGGAGGATGATCTCCTGACCGGCCTCCTCTCACTCAGATGCAAAGAAATTGTGTGACTGAAACCCGAGTCCCTGTGGTGGTGTGCGTGCCTTTTAAAACTAATGTGTGAAATCATGCTGATAAAAGTTATTGGTGTGATTCTGAACCCCTGCTTTGGTTTGGGCTCTTTGAAAGTTTGTTGATTATGGTATCGTCCTTCACAAAACCACGTCCTGTTCTATAGTGCATGCTTTCTTACTTCCCCTCAGCTTACTACTTTCTCTGGTTTCTCATGAAATGAGTCAGAATACCAAGCTTCCAGGACCATGGTTTGATGTGCAAGGCGTCAATGTCACTTTGTATTCACGTGTAGTGCAAACAATTAGAAATAACTGCGTTTTAAAAAGCCTGCAGTATAATAAAATCTTGCCCTGTCTACTGTTCAGAGGGGGCTCTCCTCCTGCTTGTGATGTGGAAACAAACTCGAGTGGTCGCTGGCGATTAGAGTATGATGTCTATCAGTACTTCCTCCCTGAGAATGACCTATCAGAGGAGAGTCTGACCAGTAGTGTGGAAAAGGTTGCCAAGGTGCCAGGCATGGTGAAAAATGGTAAAAAGGTATGCAGCGTAAGCTTTCCGTACATTCGAATTTTTTTTTAGATTTGCTAAACTGTACTCACTGGTCTCTTTATTAGATACACCTGTTCAACTGCTTAAATTTTTTTTTTGTAATTAGCCAATCACTTGTCAGCAACTCGATGCATTTAGGCTTGCAGACTTAGTCAATTTTGACCTGCTGATGTTGGTATTGTGCATCAGAATGAGGAAGAAAGATGATTTACGTGACTGTGAACGTGGTCTGGTGGTTGGTGCTAGATAGGCTGGTCTGAGTGTTACAGAAACTGCTGATCTACTGGAATTTTCTCACACAGCCATCTCTAGAGATCACTGAAAAAAGAAAATATCCAGCGTTCTCTAAGCAACAAATGTAGCTTTAATGCGAGACGTCAGAAGAGAATAGGCAGACTGGTCCAAGCTGATAGAATGGTAGAAACGGTAACCACATTAACCACTCGTTACAACGGAGGTATGCAGAAGAAAAGGTGCCAGACCAGTAGCCACGCCTATTAGCTAAGATCATGATCTGGAAGATCTTGAATTCTGCAGCGACATTCCTGCTTTGTATCAATGGTTGAGGCTGCTGATGACGTAATAATGTGGCCTACTTTGGACCCCTTAATGCCGACTGGGCATAGTTAAGACCCACAGCGATCTTATGAGTCACAGACCACCATGGCTTCTTCCAGCAGGATAAGACACCATGTCACAAATCTCAAATCATCTCAAACTGTTCTTTTGAATAGTGACAATAAGATCACTGTGTTCTAATGGCCCCCACAGTCACCAGACCTTAATCCAATAGAGTACCAGAACAAGTGATTCTCATGATGGATGTGCAGCCAATCTGCAGCAAATGTGTGATACGATCATATAAGTATGGAAATGTCTGAGGAATGTTTCAAGCACTTTTTATCGAATCTCTGCCAGTATTAGCGGTACAAGTATGCAGAGATCAGAGGTGTATATAATAAAGTGGCCGGTGAGTGCATGTTTACTTGGGCATAGATTGGGTAAAATGAATAGTAAAAGTAAGTCATGGAGAAAGAAATAGTTATTGTACAGTGAGTGTTTTACATCCAGTTGATTCTCTGTGACGCGGAGTTGCTGCTTTTACTTCTTTAACTTGAACTGAACTTCACAATTTTCAAATTTGAAGTGTACGTTAAACTGGGAACTTACATGCGCATATACTGTAAGGCACTGTCAATTTTATTATGTAGTTTCAAACTAACGTTCATGCCTAAAGATCTGTCTATGAGCAGCTTTCGGTTCTAAAATGTGAACCTTAAAGTGACTTTCATGTTGTGTTCTTGGTTTTAATTCTCCTATTTCCTTTTGTTCTAGCTGATGACGTTATCCTCACAGGATCGCACTCAGGTTTCTTTTAACTCCATTCCAGGACAGGGAGTTATCTACTCAGTTATTGTGAGAGACCCTGTCCATAACAGCTCAGCCTCATATGTGCCTGTGCATACCTACGCCTGCAGCTTTGACTCCGTTCTAGACAGCTGCATCACTTTAGGTGATTAGTCAGTGAATGTTACATATTGAAACACATATTTTCTATTTACACTGCTCACAGAAATTCCGTATTTTATGATGGGATATTTCATTTTGAAATATGCTCTTAGAAAATGGAATGGGATTTTTATGAACTGCTCACAAGAATCGGGCGACAAAATGAATACAAAGCGATTTTAAAAAAAAAAAAAAAGCAAGCAACAAGTCAAAGAAAGTTGTTCTTTAATGCAGTATGCAACTTTTATTTCATTAATGAAAGTGCACTATATAAAAGGCTGAAAGTTCTGGAGTAACATTATCTGATCTTGAAAGCGTACATCCAGGGTCCAGGAGGCAGGAATCAACCACATGGACTGGCCTTTACGTTTTCCAGACCTGAATCCCATTAAACATGCTTGGGATGTACTGGGAAGACATCTGGTAAACCGTCCTCCCACTATACTTTTTGAGCTGGAAGTTGCCCTGAAGTAAGAGTGGCAGAGGATTCCACAAGAACTGCTGGATAATCTGATCCTGGCCATGTTTCATCGTTGTCTGTGTTTGTAGTCTTGGATGATCATACCCTATTGGGTCAAAGAGTCAATGTGGGGCACTCTCGTCCAGTTTGACATACTACTGTTCCCCATAAATATATCACTTACTACTCAATCATGATAATCGAGTTTGTCTCCTATCTGAATAATCAAACAACTTTCTTTGATTTTTCATTTGCTTTTGTGATGATGTTGTTTAAATATAAATAATGAACAATGTATTTATCTGTGACAGTCTCGTGTAATCGACAGAGTGAGTGAAAGGTCACAGGACACCCTTTTATTACAGAAACAAAAGGGAAAATGACTTGTCTGAATACCCCAGCAAGTAATGGATGAGGGAACCTATGTTTAGGCTGTATCCAGAACATGGGTGCCAACTTGAAAGCTGCCATATTGGATCAAGGGCAAGTTAATTCAATAGAAGGATGGTCATGTAACATATCATAGAAGACCAGAATTGTCTCAGATATCGAACTGGAGATTCTGATGTCTGGGGAACGCAGCTGTCGTATCATATTTGCAGACTTCAACAACAGACCACAAATTTCACACAGCACTGTTATATACCTCATTGCTAAATACTGGTAAAAACAAGCCACATAGTGGTCGCTAGAAACAAAGAAACCTCAACAATGGTTTTGGCACAATAGTCCACAATACTGCATGCGATGTGTCACAGCAGAATGTGGTGTCAGCCAATCATCCCTTGTACGGATTCTTCATACCAATAAGTAGCACCAGGGTGAGTACTGGAGCGGAGAAAACCCGTAAGTCATAGGTGATGTGAAATGTTGTGATGTTGATATGTGGCACCCGTGTAATCGGACCCATTTCCATTGACCATGGAAGCATTTAGCATTATTTATTCGAGTGTTACCTGGCAATACTACAGGAAACGGTGTTCCCATTCATTCCATCTGAAGATACCTCCATCACATTACAGAGCAGTTGTTTGTCAGTGGCCGGATATTCAATTCCCTGGACATTGGATTAACCGTCACTTTATTTATTTTATCTCTCTGGTCATCTTAAATAAGTTGTGTATGCTAAGAAAATGCATAGCAAACACCACCTTCAGCGGTGCATCATCAGGAATTTCATTGACAGCATTTCTCCATGGTTCATGACGACTGAATCCTCCACCATCAGCTCTGTGTTCAACACATTTCTATGTTGATAATGTTTGACCCACAAGAGTTATTGCAAATCGTATTGCAATTGATTTCTGAGACAATTATGGTCTTCCTTGATATTTTACATCACCACCTTCCCACTGGAGGGGAAAAAAACTTGCCCTTGCCCTAGATGGCAATGTTCCAGACACAACCTAAATGATAGATCCCCTTACCCATTACTTGCTCGGGTATTCAAAAATATAATATCCTTTTTGTTTCTGAAATAAGTGTCCTGTGTCTTTTGATTTTGACCCGGTATATTGAATTTAGATATTTCCTATATGTACTCATAAGGTTTCTCGTTTTTCCACCACAGGGAGGGTTTCCACCAAGGTATTTTTCACCATAGTTAGTCTTGCAGGACTCTTCGTGTGTTTCCTTGGGCACCGTTTCTTCAAGTGTGGTAAGTGAACTTTTTGAATTATTGCTTTGACTTTTTTTTTTTATTATAAACAACCTATCTTAACAGTCTGTGTTTATTTATGGAATACATACGCAATCATAACCCACTTTAGTAGGTATGCTTGTTACAGCAACAGCTTGTACAGCTTCTAAATGCAAATATCTAATCAGCCTATCACATGGCAGAAAGTCAATGCATGTAGATGATCAAGACCTGCTATTTCAAATCAAACATCAGAATCACGACAGAGGGTGAAAGAAGGGTGACTATTATTGTTGCAGCTGGATGGGCTGGTCTGAGTTTATCAGAAAGTGCTGATCTACTACGATTTTTCATGCACAACCATCCCTAGGGTTTACAGAGATTAGATTTTAGAGATTAGATTGTATGTGTGTGGATACATACATATATATATATATATATATATCTCCAGCACATGGCATGGTATGGAGTGTTGATGCCTGGGGTTAGAGGAGAATTGCCACACTGGTTTGAGCTCATAAAAATCCAAACAGAAACACAAATAGCCACTTATTACTACCAAGGTATGCAGAAGAGCATCTCAGAATGCTCAACACAGCAAACCATAAAGCAGATGGGCTACAGAAGCAAGAGACCACCCCAGGTGCCACTCTGATCAGTAAAGGGAACTGAGGCTACAGTTTATATGGGCTCACCAAAAGTGGATAATAGAAGATTGCTAAAATGTTGCCTGGTCTGATGAGTCTCAATTTCTGCTACAATACTCGGATGCCAGGGTCAGAACTTGGTGTAAAGAACACGAAAGCTTGTATTCACCCTGCCTTGGATGCATTGTTCATACTGGTGACGAGGGTGTAATGGTGTGAGGGATATTTTTTTGCCACCTCACACTTTGGGGCCCCTTAACATAAGTTAAGCATTGTTTAAATCCCACAGCTTTTTTTTTTTAATAGATCACTTAATTTTATAGCCTTTATATTTTTGTCCCCATGTCCATACCTTTATCACAGAGTATATATCTTAGGTCGAGGTCACCATACTCAAATCCTTTCAATCTGGTTTCTTGACATGACCGTGAGTTCATTGTACTCAAATGGCTCAGTCGAGCCGAATGAAATAGAACACATTTTGGAATGTGGTGGAAATTCACATCATGGCTGTGCAGCCGACTGATGGACTTTGTAATGCTATCAGTTATATATGGACTAAAATCTCAGAGGAATGTTTGACCTTTCCTCCATCATATTTGATGTGATGTCCAGTCAAGGTCACCACAGTGGTGGGCTAGAGTGTAGCATTTCCCCAAGTGGCTCTTCCCATAATTTCTTGGTTATTTATGGTTTGAGAATATGCTTTTAACTAAATTTATCATTCATGGAAAAAGTAATAGTTATAATGTGCAAAGGTCATGTGAACTTTAGGAAATTTGTATTCAATGTGATGATTGTGCAGAGAGCTGTTTTTTTTTCTTTACATGCAATCAATCAATCATCATTAATCATCCTTTTGTATGTGGCTAATGGGTTTGACCTGAGCTGTGCTCATGTTATTGATGTTCTTCCCAAATCTTTCCCCTTAGAGCTGTTCTGTATGGGATTTGGCTTCATCGCTTTCTTCTTCTTTGTTCTGATCACAAGAACAACTACGCTGGATTATGACAGTAAGTCCACGTCATTGCACTGAACTCATGATTACACGCTGACAGGCTTATTTGGTCCTTCTCCTGATTTGAGGCTTACTTTTGTGCAGACTGCAATAAAGTTACACCAAAAATCACATTTATTAAAGTTGGTTCTGTTTTAAATGGCATTTCCTGGTCTGAGGAGTTTCCGTTTATTTAGTTAATTTCATTCAAACTTAAAGTTAATATGGCTTTAATTCTTAATCTTTAATATAGTCATTACTATTTATATTTACATAATTTGGCAGACACTTGTTCAGAATCACTTGTTTTTGCTTGATTTTATATTTGGATTAATGACTGGCAGTTGTTTTAATAGGTGCCACTCATTGTCCATTTTATTAGTTCCACTTACCATATAGAACAATTTTGTAGTTCTACAATTAAAGACTGTAGTCCATATGTTTCTCTACATACTTTATTCTTCTTTACGCTGTTCTCTGATGGTCAGGACCTCCACGGTTCATGGACTATTTGAGTGGTTAGTCTAAGAACTGCATGTGCTAGTGTGATTGTATCAACACAGCAGTGCTGCTGGAGTTTTAAATGACTCACTGACATTCCTGGACTTAAAATGGCACACAAACCAAGTCCTGTGAACCCTGATGTAGGATTAGAGGATGACTAACACAAACTACGCAACAGCAGATCAGCTACTGTCTGTGACTACAAGGTGGAGTAAAATAATAAATGTATCTAATAATGTGGATAGTAAGTGAACAGTGTTTACAAATTCCAGCAGCACTGTCGGGTTTAATCCACTCATACCAGCACAACACACTTGATAAAATGAACAGTGAGTGTAGACACAAGGAGGTGCCCCTTGTAAAGCGATCACCAAGTGTACATCTTTGTATTAAAGCAAACGATGTAGACATTTTTCAGTAATAAAACTGCTTTGTGGGATAAGCTGGTTCGGGTACATCTGATTATGAGGGTTTCCCACTCCAGAAAAGTCTGATTGTGCAAAGTAAATGTCGGGGTGGTTCAACCCTCACGTAGCTGTGTATTGCGTTCGTGGCTTGTGTGTGGATGCTCTGTAGACAAAACAAAACCTCTGTTTATAATTGTGATCGTCTCGAGTGGCATCAGTCCAAGAAAAACTGTAGGTTTCTAATTCATTCACATGTCGTGGTCATGCAACAGAAGTTATACAGAAATAAAAAGTTTAATACTGAAGGATTTCAGGGTCTGTATTTCAGCTTTTGTGATTTGCTGCTCATGTCTTCTCCCGTGCAAGAAGTGTCATGAGTCAGATGAGTCATTTTATGCTCACATGAATGAGCGCAGTTGTTGCTTGAGGTCAGGCGTTGATGATTTCCTCTCACTTATGACTAGCTGACTGTTCCCAGAACCAAATGAGCACATCCGATTCATTCAAAGACCCAAGAAAATATTTTTTTTTTTGTCTTAATTAAGACAGCTTACATTGCGCCACAGTGTTAACCAGCACAAACTACGGTACGCTGCTTTCAGAAATAATACACTTTAACTTATTAAATAGTTCGTAAATATTTATTTGCAACTGTAAACATTACTTGGATTTCTGCATTAATTACTTACAGTTCTGGAGCAACACGTTCACAGTCCAGGCTGAAAAAGTACTTTTATTTATTGCAATATTGGAGATATTTACAAAAAATTATATCTCAATACTACACTATATCAATACTTTCTCTGATTTGATCAGTAACGATACTTGGATGATACTGTGCATCCTTCAAAAATATGTTTGTAAACATACAGTGGGTACAGAAAGTATTCACTGAAGGAGTAGAGCCATCTCAAGAAGGATAAGAAGAAATGGACAGCTTGTGAGTTAAATATGAGTGTCACAGCAAAGGGTCTGAATACTTATGACCATGTGATATTTAACTTTTTCTTTTTTAATAAATAAATAAAAAAAATAGTGTACAATAATGAGAACTAAAATGAACTTTTTTGATTTTAGCAAATGGCTACAATGAAACAGAGTGGAAAAATTTAAAGGGGTCTGAGTACTTTCTGTACCTACTGTATTTCATAGTACTACCTTACTCTTGTTAAAAGGATATTAATTGTTATTTTGTAATGACATAAATGGAAATATCATTAAGGAATGTAAGGAATATAGATATTTTTTATCTACTTGCAGCTCAAGCTTTCAAGTAAAAACTGGAGCATACAAAAGGATTCAGATCTAACCATAAAACAAAAGATTTCTGGTCAAGCACAATATCCAAGCCATACCCATCCTTATCAGTGAATTTCATCACCTGAAATGTGTTATAATTTTCATCGTCTGCACGGTGGTTAATTTGCAGATGGTGATGTAACTTTCCCACATAGCAGATTTTGAGCAACATCCGTCTTTTCAAAGCCAACCCACATCCATGCAAGTGAGGATGTCTAGCAATGTCTAATAATGTAGACCATGAGGCTGGTCATGTCTGTATTTTGTCTCCTGACGCAGTTTGGTCCATCATTTTTAACTAGCACTTTTAGCCAGGCACTTTTTTTTAGCCTATCCTGCCTGGTTACATAATGCATAAGCGAACTCTTAAGGTGTGTGATTTTGACTGTTTCTTTGAGTGACACACCTGATAACGTCAGCTCGCGTATTGCTAAAAGGAAATTAGTCCCAAAATGAGTATTGAACAAAGTGTCATCTAAAACATTTCGGGCCTATGGAACTACAGGCTTGTAAGACAAATCATTTATGGATGAAGAATCATTGATTAATCATCAATGTGCTACCTTGTTTCTAAATTACATGCAGGCAGAGATTAAACTAGACAAAATCACAGGTGGTATCTTCATAGTCGAGAGGTGATAGAAACTTTCTAGAACTTGACATCAAATGTTTAAAAATGGTTGGTTGGAATTTACCTACTGATGTTGTTGTGTAATGTTTTCTCTATCCTTTGTGCAGTTCGATTGGCTCTGACCGCTCTTATAGGAGTCGTTGGAGGCGTGACCCTGGTAATGTCCTGGTGGCGCTTTGGCTCAGTGATGGCATGTGTCATAGTGATCGGGCTCATACTTGGCTTTCTTGTCTCTTCAATTGTCTTCTTCACACCATTCGGTAAGATTCAATAAATAAAGTAAAGACCACAGCTGTTGAATGTTTAGGAGTTCAGTCAAACCCTGTTATCTGAATGTACAGGGAAATGGTTCAGATATAGAATATTTTAAGAATGGGCATCAAAAAGCCATTATTTCCTACTGGCAAATGCTGTAGCTACCTGACTCCTGTGTATTGCAAAGGCTACTGTAAGTGATGGCAGCGTTTCATAGTGGGTATGTTACATAATATGCTTGTCCTCCTGGCTGCCTGTTATCTGCAGATTGAATTTGTCTTTTCAGTGGCGTTTTTAGACTACTTGTCATACTAGGGCTCACAGAATTAGAGGGTCACAGTTGTACCCCTCTGTCTATTGGGCATTGGGACATAACTGTACATGGAAAAATAAGCCTGTTAAACATTTAATCGATTTAACATTACAGTGGCTGTTACCCTGCATGGATGAGAAATGAAGACCTACAATACACTACAGAATTTGTTAAGTGCATTCATTGTGTTCAGGCTAACATAACTCTACACTACACTGCTCACAAAAATTAGGGGACATTTCAAAATGGAATCTCCCATAATGAAATATCCTCTAATTTTTGTGAGCAGTGTAGTTTCATGAATGCCTTTGCTTTAGTGGGCTACTCGTAGTAGGTTGTATGGTTATACGTGCATAGCCAAAACATAGCTATGAGCAGTCATTACATTATCTACAACATAACTGATAATCTTTAAGTATTTGTGAATATCTGTTACTCCAAAGCAAAAAAAAAAATCAAAAATAAACTTGTCTGCTGTTTGGCTTTTGGAAAATGCTGGGGTATTATGGGAAATGTAGTGCGTGTAGCCGAATTTGCACGGCATGTACTATTTTATCATCATGATTTTAGTGGTGCATAGCACGTGCACTAGTACAGTGGATCCGGTGATGACCCTGGGTTTTTTCCTCTCTAATGAGCAAGATACCAGCCTTACAGCTATTTCTTCTAGCGCTAATGTTACTGTATAAATTAAATCAACTACTCAGTCAGACTATAATGAAGTGTGTAAGCAGATGTAAGAGATGTAATCAGAACTCCATTGTTTTCCTAACTGCCTATTTTATACTTGGTAATCAGTTTGGATAGCTGGTTAAACCATACCGTACATTGTAGTGGGAATTTAAATGACTGTTTACTCCAGGCAAATGGCAGTATTGTTTTATCCTTTAAATAAATCTGATTAAAGGGAGGATGTAAGAGTCGGTTTTCAAGTTTAGATCTTAGACAGCAGTTTAGACAGCAGTTTTCCATAGATGTGTGAAGCTCTTAGCCTTTCAGCAGGGTGGCATAGATAAAATGTTGACACACCAACATTTAACGATAACCTGCCATGCGTCTAATTACCAGCCGGAGACAATTGATAAAAATCTCAATGCTATAACAGAAGGGTGGCCACATTAAACTACTGTCTAATATCAGCTGGACTTTACAATTTGAGTTAATTAAATGAAATTAAATGCAGTGAGAATGGTAAGAATATACAAATGTTCTAGATTTATGTAATCTTCAGCAAAGGACACTGTTCTGTTACTTCGTTTATATCAATTTACACTTCGCAAACTTAAACTTCTCTCTGCAGGAAACGTGTGCTAGTTCATATGTGGTTTTTAAACATTCAGCTATTAGTTCACACTGCATCTGTAATTGTGACTCTAGCAAAGTGACACAAAACTATTGATAAATTGTGTTGATTTGAAGAACCTTCCTTTTCTTCTAGGTGACCTCAGCGTGTTCCGCAATAACGTGGTATTCTGGGTGACGTTCACCTGTGTAGTGCTGTCTGTACCGATCTTGATGATGATATGGCCTAGACAGGTACTGATTAATTTCATACAAAGAAATGATACAAACTACTGCCTCATGCTAAAAGCATTAAGGAAGTGCTGGACTAAAAAAAGAACAAGCTGCTTATGTTGCATATCTTAATATAATTAATATGATCTTGTTTTTATTATGCTTACAAATAATCTTCTTTCAAGAAAACACAAAAAAACACTGTAGTAGTAGCAACACTTATTTCAACCTTGGATACAGACAATAATGTAAAACTAAAATTTCACTCTTGTTTGATTGTTTTTTTTGTTATATAGTAGCCCTAGAAAGATTGCTGCCTTGTTTTCAACAATGCCATATGTGTCGCTTATAAACTATTATGTGCCTTTACCTTTTCATTTAAGAGTTTGGGAATGCAGTCGTTCATAACTTCCTCTTTTACTTGTATGTAATTGTAAGCTTACGTAGATACAACATTTCTGCATTCCTTTATCCAGTGTCATAGATAGATAATACACTAAAAAAAATAAAACGTAACTTTTAAGGTTTTTTTTAATTTATTGTATTTCCTTCTGGATCGGCCATATTTGTGTTTTTCTTCCTTCTCTCCTGACCCGCGAGTTTGTCAACCAACTCAACAGTGCTCTGATCAGTTTACTCCAAGTCAGATGCACATCTCAGTCATTTTAGAGGCAGATGTTGCCTTATAATCTGGTCTCCTTATAAAAATAACTATAAAAATTCCTGAATCTACAAACCTGTTTGATTTCACTTGTTGTGAAAAACCTGAGAATGACCAGAAGTGAAAAAATTTTAAAAACCCAAGTGTCACTAACTGAATAAGGAGGTGAAATAAATGGCAGCTAAATGTATAAAGCAGCAGGTTTTTTACATATTTACAATGTATACTTTAGGTTTTCTAGCCAAAAAAAGACAACTTTTTAGCCAGTTACATGTGATGCCAACATCTGGAAGTTGTTGTACGCAACCGAGCCTAAGGGGTTACAACGCCTAAATTTGTTTTCCCTATACAGTTGCCATTTATTTTTAATAAATAACGTCTTTACAATTTACATCCAAGAAAGCTGCAAGGCTTGAAGCAACAATAAAAGTGTGTACCACAACGACAACATTACATTGTGTGAAACAGACAAAATGTACCTCTGTAATGATGTACTATTATACAGTGGGTACAGAAAGTACTCATACACTTTAAATTTTTCATTCTTTGTTTCATTGCAGCCATTTGCTAAAATAAAATAAGTTCATTTTATTTGTCATTAATGTACACTCAGCATCCCATCTTGACAGAAAAAACAGACATGTAGATTTTTTGTAAATGTATTAAAAAAGAAAAACAAATATCACATGGTCACTGTACATATCACAGAAGGTGGATCTTCAAATTTCAGTTACACACTTCTTTAAGTTACAGTTGCATGCACAACGGAAAATAAACGTAAATAAACATAATAAACCTCACTGGCTGCACACAACAAAGAAGGGATGAGTCCAGTAGAAGAAACCCTAATTTCCAGAACAGAGAACGCAGTATTACCTTTTAACCACTTGAAACCTGTTTTTTGTTAGTTGCTTTTAGCTGTTTTACTTTTGTAGTTAATGCAAAGTAAAACAATATTCATGAAAATAAATTAAATGTAAATATGCATGAAAAAAAATACTAACTTTTTAGTAGACTAGACTAAACTTTTAAAAATTTGACCAGCTTTTTACTGCCACAATGTCCAAATTTTCTTTCCTATTGATTGGAATTGTTAAGGTCGTTAACGTGAACAGACATTGATCAGCTCGTCGTTAAATGGGGCTTACCTGAACTTTTCAAACAGTTCAAATACAAGTGTGTAATGGAGCTACATGTTGTTTTTAATCTTGATTTAAGAAAAGAACAGATTTGTGTTTTCTGAACAGGAGATAAGCTGAGTAAAGTGTGTTTGTGTGTTTTAGGGGAATATAGTAGCATGTGGAGTGGTGGGAGCGTACACTGTAGTCCTGGCTGTGAATGCGTACACCTACACCAGCCTGTCGTACATCACTCTGGATATCCTCAAACACTTTCTTAACGATAACTTCAACAGAGCCTTCATTTCTGTGCCACTGCAGGTCATTGGTAAGGCAATGCTCTTCACTCCAACACTTCACTCTGCTACACTGTAGATAAATACAATGGCTAAAATTTAGAACTGTGTCTGACAGTACAGAACTGAAATCAACTTTAGATCTGTGATCTGTAGCCCTCCCATGTTGCATCGCTTTAATAAATGCAGAAAATTGTTTTAACAATTGGATAAAAGTTAAGTGGTTTGTTTCATTATAATTCATTCATAGAATATATATATATATATATATATATATATATATACACACACGTACAAACAGATAGAGAGAGGTATGTAAATATATATTTTTATATAGCTTATTGGTAAAATATTGACTGTCGTTAGAATTAATTGCTATCGTCACTCGCGTGGAGCAATCTGAATCTACTACACTGCTCACAATAAATCACAATGAATTATCTCATAATAAATATCCCCCAAGTTTTGTGAGCAGTGTACACTGGAAATCAGTTGCTGTTCAAACATGGGAACTAACTTATTTCACCATCTGCAAACTAACCACTGTATAACGCTTAAACCAGATGTCAGCACAGAAATACACTCAGCAAACATTAGCAGAATCATTCTGTAAAAGACTGCCTTCTGACAAAGAAATCAACAGATTTGCAAACAAAACAAAATCCTGTCAGCAGTTGCATCATGAGCAACAACGGTGCCAATTTAAGCACTGTAGAGAGATGGGTCTAAAATATTCAAAAGTGTTTGAACCCCAAGATGTACACTGCCAAACTATTGTTTTGTTAGCATTATCACTTCATTTACACACCCAAATGCTTTGCCATTTCATATAAGGCATTTGAGCATCCTAGGATTTTAGAATCCTGGAATCAATCCCAACGGATGTACATTTGTAAATGACATTTACGTATTTAGTAGAAAGTAATAATGGTACTGCTCATATGCAGCCAATTCAATTCAAATGTATTTATATAGTGCTTTTTACAATGGTACATTGTTTCAAAGCAGCTTTACAATATTATATTATTATATCTTAAAAGGCCAATCCCAAGTTGAGCAAATCTATAGCGACAGTGACAAGGAAAAACTCCCTGAAAGTAGAAGGAAGAAACTTTGGGAGGACCAAGACTCAAAAGGAGACCTGTCCTCCATGTTAGTGCCTAAATGTTAATTAAATAAATATTTAAGTATATTGAATTGTAGCCAAATTATAGGTAAATAACAATTTAAATCAAATAACAAACCAATAGTACAATTTAAATTAGTAGTTTAAAAAAAAATACTAAATTATATCAAAAGAGATTGTAAAATGAGTCCTCAGGTGGGAGGCCCTTGGAAGGACATCGTCTTCTAATGTCCAAACGATGTTACTGCACTCTGGTAGGACTGGTTTCTGTTGATGGCGACCAGTAGAGTGTTGCTGGGCTGGAGGAACATCTAGGTGTGTGGAGCTGGAACCGGTACCGAAATATCGGATCTGTACAAAAAGAGAAAGTGTAGTTATTGATGGGTTAGGAGCACAGAGTCTATTATCAATCACTGATGCCATGTGCAGCATGAAAACTCCGGCAGCACTACTATAACAGCATAGCTAAAGGGAGGAGGTGAAGGGGAACCAGAAGTTAACACAGCCAAGAGGCAAGAGCCAACCTGAGCCATAGTCTAAATCTAACTAAAAGCCTGAGTAAATAAGAATGTCTTTAGCCTAGACTTAAACATTTGGAGAGTGTCTGAATCTCTAACTAAAGTGGGAAGTTTATTCCATAGCTGGGAGGCCAATTATGAGAAATCTTTTCCCTCTGCTGTTACTTTTTTAATTCTAGGTACTGAAAGAAGTCCTTCACCCTGTGAGCGAAGTAGATGAGCTGGATTGTTCATGGTCCATAAATTTTATTTCACGGTTAATTGATTCATGATTTATGATTACAGTTGACACAGCATCAGCTGTCCCTTTTTTTATTTGCCGTGTTGTGCTTGTCACCGTTTCAAAAATGTTTTAGTTTCTCCCCCTCTCTTTCTTTTTGTAGACTTTATTTTGATCGGCATCTGGGTGTTCCTGGCAGTCTCTGGCATTGTGCTACAGCTGTATAGGGAGCGCTCACGACCATTTTTCCCACCAAGCCCGTATGTCATGTGGCGCCAGGAGCGTGAAAGGCGTAAAACAAACGTGTTGGACCCGAGCCATCATACACCATCTTTGCCTGCTCGTCTACTCGCCCAGGCTCGGCAGTTCCTGAGGCACCCGGAACCCGCAGGAGAGCGTACGCCTCTGCTCCTCTGACTTTTGACTGTCACCTTAACCTTTGGATTGATGGGTCGTGCGCACTTCATCAAGGATAGGGGATTCGGAAAAACTGCCCAAAGGGGGCGGGCTACAGTGACTTGGGGCCTACTGGATACGACCTGTTGAGTAGCCTCCTGGATACACAAAGCTCACGAGAGCATATAGGTTTTATTTAGCTGCCATCAGCTGCTGTCTCGTTTCAGTCTGGCCAGAACTTTGGCAAATCCTTGATGAAGCTTATATGTTGTAGCAAAAAGCCCAGAAGTTGATGAGCTTGAGTGTGGGGTTTATAACAGGTAGTAATTGTGATGTTACAGAATATTCCATAATGACTCGGATATTCTAGAATGGACAAGTCCAAAAGTCTCTACAACAAGGTTGAATTTAACGCAGGTTGAATGGTTAGAATATCGTAAAGTAAAAGGAGTTCTCTTTGAAATCGGATTCTTTTCATGTCAGTTATGAAATATTTCCTGAACAGCTACGCTTTCTCATTGTGGTGATAAGTTTGTGCATTCACTCTTATTTTAAACCTTATTTCACATGTGAGTAGCATGAATATATTTTAAGTGTTATTTTTATACTCCGTGGGTGTGAAGCATAAAAAAGTAAGACGGTCACGCACGATGCTTTAGGGAAGCAGGGAATGATGCATGCTGTTCGGCTGGTCTCTCTTTCACACGAAGGGTTGACTCTGTCAACGTCAAGGCCACCATTTTAAGTACAAATGTAGTTACATTCTTATCGTTTCTCACCGCACTTCCTGGAGGAAGCTGATCTCCGAGATCTGTCTGACAATTGTGCTAATTATGGACTCTGCAGATAGACCTTTCTTCAGGACATATTTGTTTTCTCTTTTACCTTGTACACAATTACACCAGATGCCACTGTTTGTGTTTTGCACCTGGCATGTGGGTGAATTTTGTATTTTATACTGCCCTTTGAGCTAAATGGTAGCTTTTCCGAAGAAAAGGCCACATCGCTTGAATTGTGAACACTTTCTTTTTTTGCTGCAGGATTTGCACATCCAGACACACATAAGTACTGGAGGTTTCTTCTGATATGGGTAACACAACTGCATTGAAATCGTGTGTGTGTGTGTGTGTGTGTGTGTGTGTGGGGTTGTGTGTGGTTGTGTGCGTGGGCGTGTTTGTTTTTGTGTGTGGTTGTGTGTGTGTGTGTGTGTGTGTGTGTGTGTGTGTGTGTGTGTAAAACACACAGATACATGTTAAAAGCACTTGCTTAGACGATAATGCTTTATATATATATATATACATATATTGCATAATACAAGTTTGGATGTCTTTTAATGTA
>JAUZST010001549.1:0-18550 GCA_034779995.1 Parotocinclus haroldoi | reverse complement strand
GTCCTTTGTTATTGTGCAGACTGGAACAATGTAATACGTCATCTATGTATGCCATTTTGTCGTGATTAAGAGCAGAACGTAAAAGCTTTATATTTAATTAAATATTGTATATGTATATATTTAAATATGTACATATACAGAAATAATTAAACATGGAATAAAATCAGGTCTCTTTTGTATGGGATACGATGCCTAATTTGGTGCAGTGTGTAGGACCATGTGATCTCTCTGACAACTGAGACTCTCTAAGCCAAAGTCGACTCTGTTTCTTACGCCTTTATTTCTGCACTGTTTCATCTGGCCAGCAAGCAAACCCCATTGTCTCCAGTGCGCTTCTCTAATATTCTTCTTGCTCCTGTCTTCTTCTGTTAAAGGCTAGTATGCTCTGGCTCAACCAACAGGTTGAGATGTTCCTCTAATCGCCTGCTCCTTGAACATCATCCCTGCTCCCAGGCACTCCTGTAAGAACAGTGTCAGCTGCCTAACGACAGAGAGCGTCTTAATAAGCTCCCCATGCAGTCAACTGCCTCTTAGCGAAACTGACAGCCCCGGGACCGAGGAGTTCCCAGTAGAGAGCCACAGCCGTACCTGAGTTGCGTGTGTACTTGAAAGTGTGTGTGTGTGTGTGTGTGTGTGTGTGTGAGTCCACGTGTCAAACAGACGAGCAGTTCTTGCCACAAAGTGAGTAACCCACCGCGTTGACAGGTGTGTTGGTTAATGTCATTAAGCCGTCATTCTGTCCACCTACCGTGCTGACACTTTCGCCCCCTGCACCGACTTCCTCATGAGCTAGTCCATCAGCAGCCAGAGCGGAGCAGGTGACACATAAGTCATGCCTAGCGTATTTATTTTCTCCAGGCTCTAACTCTGCTCAGGATCGTTATACCTCACAGTAATTTTATAATTAAACAATAAAATGCCCCATTTACAGCCATTTGTTTGAAACCAATCATTTGGGAACTTCCAGTAACGGGGAACAGGCGCAGAATAAAACGCTGTAGAGTAATAAATCATTCAGTTTAACATTTCTTTTGAAAACGCACCCAAAACACTCATGCATATTCAAAAATTACCTCACAATATTTTTGCATGTCCCTTACAAATACCAAGATCATTCATTCGTGAAGTAATCAGGAAGTTTTGAATGTGAATTGTGTATAAAATGCTTGAGACAGTATTTAGCAGACAGAGTTTTTAAACACTTGAATGGGACCAAAAAGTTAGGTGTGTCTAATCGAGTGGATAGTAAGTGTGACTGTGTTTAAAAACTCCAACAACATTGCTGTGCCTGAGCCACTTGTACCAGAGCAACCCACATGAATGCAACCACCACGTCAATGAAAAATGAAAAAATGATGTTCATTGGAAAATAAATTTGCAACGAAACGATCTCCAACACAATGTATAGATACTCATCATGCAAAGTAATAATACTGTAAAAAACAAGCTCTTAATCAATTCCAGTCAACGTTTGAAAAACTTATCCAGTGGGATCTGAACCTTCTCTTGACGGACTGTACTTGAACAAAATTAAGAAAGTGGTGGGCGTGGTCACCTCCCGCTGGCTTTACTCTCGTCAGCACAACTTTTCGGATTTCCTGACCTTTGATAAAAGCATAAATTCTCCCGCGGATCCCAAAAATCCTCCCATATCTCGCTGACCCGTTTTGTATTCGCTCTAAGTGGTGATTTGTGGCTTCTTTTTCTTATTCGCTCTCACGTTCTTCGGTCCGATTAAACTGAATTTTGGTCCAAATAAGCAAATAAAATTACACCTATATAATAGGATTTGTTTCTGTACTACAGGATTCGGTCCGAATAAGCGACTGCTCCCATTAACCGGTGGTCCAATTAACCGGATTCGACTGTATTATCTTAAAACCAATCCCAAATTGAGCAAGCCAAGGGTGACAGTGGAAAGGAAAAATGTAGAAGGAAGAAACCTTGTATTAATAGTAAAGTTAAGTAAAGAATAACATTTACATTAAATTAAATTTGAGACCTACTAAAAACTTTATTTTGAAAGACCAAAAAAGTCAATTTGGGTTACTCTGGGTTACTGAGATTGGGTTAGGGTAAGATATAGGTGTGAATCAATAAACTAAAATAATCAGTAGGTCAATGAAGTCCTCAAAACGTGTTTTGACCAGGACTGTGGGTCTGTGTGTGTGTGTGTGTGTGTGTGGGTGTGTGTTGGCAGATTGTCCGTATCTATTTCCCATGGAGTAATAATCACATGGATATTTAATCATTTATCTTTTTTTTCCTTTAATCGCTGTACTATCAGTGAAAAAGCTCCACGTATGTGTGTGGAGCTGCGGCACAGCCCGCGCCGTTCTAATGCGCCTGACACGTTTGCTACGTTAATTAGATTATCGTGTCGTCCTGAACTGACAGTGATATTCATTATAAATTCATAATGAGGAGAAACAAAGGGCTCCTGGCTCTTTGACAGACAGGTAAAGGCACCTCTGGCCCTCCCACGCTCACTGTGGACTAACAGGGCAGAGGCGAGCTCACCAAATTGGAAGCGGGAGGACTCTCTGCTGAAGCTGTCTTATTAATGCTCCCAGGGTCTGCAGACTCACTCTGAAGAAACGAGTGCGGCCGTGTGTGTGTGTGTGTGTGTGTGTGTACTGCTTACATTACCCCTCCCTTCTCTTTCCCACGCTGTGGTAATGAAGCTGTCATAGCTTCTGCTGTATGGATGTGGCTGATATTCAAATGGGAGAGCCATCACCTGCTCATGACAGAACAGTCCAATTAGAGGCAAAGGGCAGGGACCTGGGCCGAGCACAGGTACGCCTCCTGTACCATCGCCAAAAAAAGAGCCCGCAGACTTAGCACCTCAGTGCTCGCTGTGGTCTTACATGATGGTACAGAAACAGCTGATGAATTGTCTCCTGCAGAGTTCCCCATTCTGAGGAAACAACTAATGTCAGTAAATTACATCACAAAAGGGTTTTTTTTGTTTTGTTTATTTGTCTTTACAGGTTTGCAGAGCTTAAGGGCGACAAAATTGCACAAAATGCGATGTGGGTGTTATCTGACAGTATCAGGGGCATTTACAAATAACTTGTCATACTGGGGCAGAAACAAACTTTAGAGGGGCACAGCTGCACCCCTCTGCTTGACAGTCACACTGGCACAAATGTGCATAAAATATAAACCTGTTAAACACAATGTCGAAGACGTGATTTAATTCTAAAGTGGGCGCTACCCTGCCAAGGATGAGACATGAAGAACGAATTAACAGTAATGATTTGTTATTCATTCCAATAATTTTGTTGCTAATATGTATATTTCCTGGTTATACGGTTAGAAGTGGCCAAAACATGGAGCTATGATCTATCATTACCTTGCTTGCAGTGTGGCTGCAAGAAACTGCTTCTGACAAGCTTTTGTTGAGATGCTTGGGCCTGAATGTATTGCCTGTAGTGAATTTGCGTCGCGCTTTCTGTAGTCTGTAGTTCTTGCTCAGCAATCCAGGATAAAATGGACTTTTTACTGCTGTTATTTAAGTGGGGCACAGCAACATTTATGAATAAATTATGAATAAAAATAAAAACCTTACCGGACGGTGGACTTGTGTGCATGTTGCCCAAGTCTTCAATGGTATAACCGAAACGTAGCCAACATGTTTTTCACAAACAAGGACTAAGTGGACACTGGAGTACACCTCGCTGTCTGATCACTCATTTATGGCATGTTAACCTTGAGCTGTTTGATAAGGACTAGAGAGCAGCTGATACCTTGGCGGTTACCGCCAATGGTCTGTCACGGCAGCATGGGTATTAGCTCAGTTTAGTCTCATTCCTGCTGCATCTGTGGCTCATTTCTACTTTTCTCAGTCGTAACAGACAGAAATGTAAAATTGTAAAATACATAAAACAGATATTGAGGTGTGGAGGATGTTGAGAGGTGCTGAATGAGCAGGAAGCTGTTCAAACAGAAGCTGCAGAAACAGAGAGAGAACAGGACGACTCCGCAGGGAGCTCAACCATCTGCCGCTGCGCACAACCGTGCTTCTATCCATTCCAGTCACCCCTCAGCTCACACACACACACACACAGACACACACACACACACACCTTGTATTTGACCTTTACTTTGTCATAAGCAATAAAGTGAGCGCGCAATGAGATGTCTTATGCAAATCAGCACCCATGCATCTCTCCTTGCTGTCAAATTCTGTGACGGACAAATGTCTATTTTCCCCTTCACCAAACAGAATCCATTCTCATTACATCAATGCCCTTTAACAAGGCTATCATAGAAATGACCAGTCTATCGAGTTGAAGGGATCAGTCTAGAAATACTAAGGTGGAACACGATCATTTGCATTTCAACCTCAAATTTAAGTTGGAAACAGTATTGCAAAAGCTATGCTGCTCACAAACATTAGGGGATATTTCATTTTTCATCAAAGCAATATCCTCTCATTTCTGTGACATAAACTGACACACGGTTAGTACAGAATAGCTAGAATTTCACATCTAAAGGCAATGCAGTGTAGCAGTTATTTTAGGAAACTCGGGCAGTGAAGTGAACCGAAAGCTCATGTTCTGTAAACGAGCTTGTTTATGCTACTTGCGCTAAATGACGTTCCAATGACATTCAGTGAAACCGGACGTTGATCGTAGTCACTTACTATTGAGAGACTTAGAGTGCATAGAGTGTAATTTTATAGTATTCGTTAAAACGTTTACTACAGTTTTGTATCTTTTATAAAACTTGAAACACTTACCGAAATCGAAAAAGTTAAGCATAGCAATATTATGTTTTTTATGCCTTTCATGATTGCAAATCTCTTTTCTGTCAGCAGGTTTCACAAGGATCTGCTTGTACTATTTATTTACTTCCACTTAATCCACACGGTGTCGCAGGCCAACCGGTGCCCGCGCAGCAAATCTGGGTGCAAAAGCAAGAACAACCCTAAACGGGGTGCCAATCCATCATAGGCCACACACACACACACAGTCACATATTAAGGGTTACTTTAGAGACACCAATTTACCTAACATGCATGTCGTTGGACTGTGGAAGGAAACCGGAGTACCCAGAGTAAACCCACGCAGACACAGGGAGGACATGCAGACTGCACACAGAAGGGACCCAGGCCGCTCCACCCTGGGATTGAACCCGGGACCTTCTCGCTGTGAGGCAGGGTGCCGCCCACCAAGCCCCCGTGCTGCCCCGTTCTTACTAGTTTTTTTTTTTTTTAAACAAATTAACTATAGTATAGGTTGTATACAGATTAAAGAGGACAGGAGTTATACATTATGACGTATGCTTCATGCTCTTCTTGAGTCTCCTTTTAAACCTTGCTTTGGACATTTGGGTCGTTTTTGCTACAGCTCCCCTTCGTTTGTGTGCGGTTGTGCATACTTGTGGTTCTAGTGGTGGATCTGACCCTGATTATCTGCCGTGGATTTCGGACGTTGGTTGTATATAGTTTTGTCTGTCCTTCAGGGTGATTTTGTTGGCTCTTTTCTCCCCTTCCCATTACCCCTTCCCATGCTCAACTCTAGAATGGAAGGTAACATGAATTATATTGCAAGGAGTCCGTTTATGCAGTATACAATATATTATGGTAGGACATATTTAATAAAATCAGATGAAACTCTTGAATCTTTTATTTCTTACTTTTCCTTATCTTCCATCAAAGTTTTTGCAAGGGATATTGCAATTTTTTTATTCAACCACATAGTATAATGAGTATAACCATAAGCAGCAGTCTTTATTTTGTGTAACCGCTTTATCCTGATCCTGTTTTTTAAAGCCTCGAACACCCACACCTAAGGGCAATCCAGAGGAGTCAACAGACAGGGACATTTTTCTCTGAGTACCCAGAGAGAAAGACATGCGGCAAATTCCAAACGAAAATGAACATTTTAACGGCATTAACGGTTCTTACTGGCCAAAAACTCCAGAATAATTATTGTTCGTGATAACTTGTGTGCAGTGCAAATCAAGTCAAATCAAATCAAATTGTGTCTTTAAGTCGTTTCCCTCTCAGAACATACTGTTCTACTGCAGAAGTACAGTGTGTGAGGGAAGCACCCCTATGTGTGTCCCATTTCAACAGCTCTCAATCTGAGAAACAGCTCTTTCTGTCATTGCGACCTAAAGCCAGACATTTTCCCACTGTCAATCAGACGTCAGGTGGGAAATAAAGCTGGATGTACCTTGTCCCTCATTCATCAACCCTGGCAGGCTTGCCTGGTTCCACTTGGGTGAGGCCGGCAGTGTGCAGCAGACAGTGACGGCGTGTTGTCGTATCACCCGAGATGATGATATGATACCAAAGACGCAGGGCTGTTCACGGATGCAGTGCCATGTGACTGGACGTTAAATGCCATCGGTGGCCTGGATTTTATACGAACCACGTACAAATTATCCTCATGTGTTTTTCTTCAAATAGCCTGGACATAGGGGATGCATTGGTGAAACCTTTATGGACGATTGTATTTTTGAATAAATTGTCACTAGATATGGATGCTAAGGTGACAACAAAATAACCACGAACGCTCACAACTATGCTTCAAACCCCTCACTTTATGGTCTGTGCTCATAACCTTTCCTTTTTTAAGTTGCTATGACTTGTGCTAAAATAAAACTGGATTCAAGTTATCCCATAATATAGAAGTACCCCATACCCCATGATGAGAACGTAAAAAAAAATCATTTTCGAATTTTTTGTAAAGATTTTGGATAGACATAAGTATTTAAACATAAATATTTGTTATGACACTCGACATTTAGCTGTTGATTGACCATGATTTGGAAAGACACTTTGGTTTGTATGTATACTGTCTCATCAATAGCAATGCAAATCAAAGCTGAAACCAAGAAAAGAACTGCCTGTAGAGCTCAGAGAAATGATTGTGTGGAGGCACAAATCTGGAGAAGGCTACAAAAAAGTTTTCCCCATACGAAACGTTCCCAAGATCACAGTGGCCTCCATAATTTTTGAATAGAAGACGTTTTGGAAACAACCAGAGCTAGAGACACCAACCTAAGTAATCGGGGAAGAATGGCCTTTAGAAACAAGGAGACCAAGAACCCAATGGTCATTCAGGCTGAGCTCCAAAGGTCCTGGTTGCAGATAAGAGAAACTGCCAGAAGCAGACCAACACTGCAGCACTCCACCAATCTGGGCTTTACGGTAAAAATGGTTATCAGACCAGAAAATCTTGTTTCTCACAGTGTGAGAGTCTTTTAGAGGCCTTTGAGTTTTCCCTTTTTCACTGTATGCTGCATTAGCATTTTCCTAATGGACAGACGATCTGCAGTCTTTTGGTTTGATCCTGATTCACTGTTAGCAGAAAGTCATTACTTATAACTGACTTCCAGCTTGCATCTGTGAGCCGACGGGTATTTTAGAAGGTTCTCAGCAGGCTCCTGCACTAAAAGGAAATGCCTTTACAGAAGAAAGTCCAGGACACAAAAAAGCCTTAGTTATACCCCACTCCAGAATCAGTGGGTGTCTGTTTGTTTTCCTCTGACACATTTAGAGCATTTTTTCTTGTCTGCTTTTAAAGACCATGGTTTCCTGAGGTGCTCACAGCGGGGCAAATATTGCGCTAACCCTGGTATCTTGTTAGAGGTTGGGAAATACAGAAGGGGACTGGCGGGAGTAAAGCTTGGCGTTCACTAGGTGAGCCGCTGCACGCGGGAAGGGGGTGCCTGGTAGAGGACTGTGTCTCTCGAGAGCCCTTTTGTATCCATGCCAGGTCATATAAATCAGCATGCAGCTTGCGGCCGCAACGAGCTAGAAAATAAAAAAAGCATAAAAGTGTCTGAGTGAAATAGAGGGAGGGAGAATTCTTTTATGATGAAACTAAATTCTCCTTACTCTGCAATAGATCCACTGCCCAGGTCTGATTGTTTATTCCAGACACCATTCATCACCGCGCTAGCCCAAATGACTCAAATTACCACACCTGCTACTCATATAATGCTCTTACTATAAGTATTTCATAGTCATGTAATTTAGGCAGGAATTCCTGAAGGACAGCACAAAATTGCGTGGCACTTAAGAAGGAAGTGCAAGAAAACAGCTAATTTAGCAGCTTAGCTCGTTTAGCTAGCGCAGCTCATAGCCTTAGTACTAGACATATTTAAAGAAGCTAACATAAAAATACGATATAGTTGTCATTAGACAATGATGAAACAAATGCAGTGGGTTTTTTTTTGGTTTTGGATCACAATGCCGGCACCCGCCCCAAAGTTAGTGGCCTGGCTGAGAGCCCTGAGTGATTACTTGTCATAAACTCACACTTCAAGGCTTGTCTTCTTATATGGTAGAGTCAGTAACCTCACCAAGATCCTCTGTCCTTAGGGTACTAAATCACCCCTGACAGGGTTGGCATCTATACAACGGTCCTTGCCAGGACCACCAGTGAAGCCTATAGCTCAGCAGCCTATAGCTTAGCTAAGCTTAGCGCTTCCAACCAAAGCACGACTTTTCATAACTTCTCCTTCTGCCCATGCTTTCTCACCGTGGCACATGTTAGTGCATCTATATTGGGAACCCAACTTAGGCTATGGGTCTAGTTCAAATTTAATAGCCAGCAAAATCTCTGAGAGCATGCCTACAGGTGTATGCGCGAGTTAAACGGCCACCAGAGTTTGGCAGCTGACTGATACCGTCAGTGTCCTTTATCGTTCCATGCTACTTCTCACACTGATGAGCTCATCTCATGGGAATTCAGGACCATCATTCATTTGTTAACAAGCACCAGGTCTCTAAACAAGGCAGCTGGCGTACAATCAGATTCGTGGACACAGTAACAGTAAACAAGAGCATAGGCCAGTAAATAATCACGAATGATGAGGCGACCAAGGGCATGGGCCAGATATTTATAGCAGGTGGACAAACACCTGTCATACTTATTGCACTGATTTATTCTGGGAGAAACTTTAGCACATATGTCTGCCCTGACTGCCAAACTCTCTCTCTCTCTCTCTAGTCAGTATTTATGTTAGAAGTTCAAGTGTAACAATAAATGGAAAACCTTAATAAAACTCTATTCTATACTTCTTGCAACTCATGACAGTTTCTTATTTCTCCGGTATCTGGAAAAATCTGATCCCTGTTAGTTCATTTTCAAGAAACCTAATAAACAAAACTGATTTTTTATTTCAGTAATCAGATTTCTCGTAACATGTATATCAGCTAACTGATTTCAATCACTTTAATTACTGTGCATGTGCCTGACACGGTTGCCAGGTCTGCTTATTCTAAAGACTTGGTTTTATTTGGCATATTTTTCTGCTAAATGTGATGTGACCACAGAATAAAAGGCTATGAAACACTTTGTGGAGGCTCTGAAAAGTAGTATATACTCGAGAAGATTAATAATTGTATTAAATAATTGTATTATTTAATATTACATTTTGAAGTTCAAAATGTCACACATTCATGTGGCTAGTTGCAAAGAAGAAATCCGATTACAGCTTAAGTCATTTAAATTTGGAGGTTTCCCATTATCTGATTACCCTTGTGTCTGTAAACTTGTTGGTCTGATTTTCTGCAGCTATTGGATTATTAAGTGCATGCAAATACACTCATTGTTTCTCGCTAAATCTAAAACATTCTCTGAGGGTGTTTGGATGACTAGACCATAAATACTGTATCACATTTTGGCTTTTCTTACAGATGTCCTGTAAAAAATCCCAGATGCTGCTACTAAAGTATTTGGAAAATTTGCTTTTACAATGTCAAAATACGTGTTTCTCCCTGGCATGTCTCCTGCAGAGGTAATTACACTGATATTTCATTTTGAAATACCCTCTAATTTTTGTGAGCAGTATGGTTTGACTAGCTCACATGAGCATGGCTAAATACCAAGACATTTTCAAAAATCTGGGTCTCAGTGAGACAACATTTATGGAGTTGTAACAAGTGAAGGAATGGCTTTGCTGCAAGTTGCAGCTGCACCCTGGATGTTAACGCTTTTATGGGAGATCAGCTTAAGCAATTCTGTGGAAAGAAGAGACAGCAAGAACTCTGACATGAAGAAACAGTCTGACTTTGATGGATCTAATATCAAACAAATGCCTGTAGTGTCTTTTAGCTGGCCAATTACATGGTCAGAACTCAAAACTCACTCTTCAAGCATCCAGCTGGAAATTGACATGGACAAACTATATCATGATGAATGCTGTGCTGTAATCCAAAAACAAGACATGGATACTAAACAGGAATCTGCTTTTGATCAGCAATGGGAGCAAGTGTTAAGATGTTTATCTGAGCGAAACACTGAAATTTAGAGACTAGTGCCTTTTTCATTCAAGTATCCAGATCACACTGGGAGACCATTTAGGCAACTATTCAGAAAATACGTGCTTAGCCAAAACAAGTCGATGAAACACAAAATTGCAAAATATTTTTAATGGTCTCAACAGCAAATAATTGGTCAGGAAAATAGCAAGAATGAAATAACTAAATAAGTAACTTAGTATGGGAGAGACTTTCTCTTTGATTTCCTTAAATGTTTAAGTCTTTTGGGCAGACAGCCCAAAGACTTCTTACAGAAAGAAGTGTTAATGTTGTTTCACTCAAAATGTTTCCCAGTTAGTTTGTGTGTAATGTGAAAACAAATATTCTCTACTGGGTTCACTTTTGGACCAAAATGTGAGCCACTTCCCAAGCTACTTCTTGGTAGTATGCACAGTGTAAGCATGAGCAGTGTGTTGCTGGAAAACAATGTGATCGTTCCTCTTTATTAAACACAATGACCACACGATGGAAACAGCTTTTCCATTGTGTGGCAACAAGCGTTTCTGCAATATCTTCCTTCAAAGCATTACTTGAGTTTTCACAGCGAAGCAGCTCACCAGTAGCCATGCTTAATGGTAACAGTCTCAACTCAAATCCTGATTAATCTTTCACACAACCGTCTTAAGCACCCTGAATCAATCTTTCTATCAAATCATTCTGCCCTTGAATTGCAAAGATGACAACAATGGCTTTTGAAACAATTTCTAAACGTGACCTACGATAGAAAAACCTTCTGGCTGTTCTTCACAAAAGAGTCTTGTTTGTCTGAGCTCTTGAATTCCCCTGACAGAAATTCCCAATCTCTTTCAAAACTGTACATTTCAACAGGTGGCCAGCCTGCACCAAGCGTTATTTCAGAGTATTTTCTTAATACCTCACAGTCAAACAGCGATTTGCTGTGCCTTTAGGGTCTTGTCAATTTCAAAATAGCTGCAGTTTGCCTCACGTTCATTGTTCTGAAGCTAACTTTGTATCTGCTATACAAACTCTATAGTAACAGTAATATCTAATGACTTAACTTTCACCTGCCAAAACAGTTTATTGCCTCTGTGTAGTGGACAGTAACCCCAATTAATAGACATTAATGGACATTAACCCCTATTAACCTCCTTTCCCAAAACCCACATACTGAAATGTCACCAGCATATAACAAATCTAGTTAACTACACAACTGGCTATTTGGGGTCATGGCAGGGCATGGGGAAAGTTATGTTTACACGCAAAATAACGAGATTGCATAAGATCCTGTATCTTAATGTCACCTGCTGAAAACAGCACATGCATGGGCCCGAACCCTGTGCGGCATGAAGGGTGGTTAATGTTTTAACAGAACTTTCTGATGGACTGGTGTCCTGTCTAGAGTATATATCTGCCTGTGCCCAATGAATTGTGGCATAAAATGAACTGCAGCGTGGATACCTTCTAGAATGCATGGAAATTTGATTTGAAGAAAGTACTCTGGAATAACTTTCCATCAACTGTAATTACCTTTTACCAACTCATGGGTCCAGGGCAAAACAAAAAAAAAGCCCAATACAAGTCAAGGTGTGGTATTTCCTGTGAGAGCTACTGCCAGGGTCACACCATTTTGTCAAACTTTGAGGTTTATTTTAAAAGCTGGGGCTACAGATCAGGCCTCTCTGTAAAGAAAGATGGTGATTCGAAGACCTGGGCTCCTGCAGCTGTCAGTTTGACTTAATGGGCAGCAATTAATTAATTAACAACCATGGATCAGTAGACATGGTCCTAATAAATTGCTCCTCCAATCCCTCAGCAAAGCAGCTAAGCAGATGAGCTGACTGCAGACGGAGGGCAATGAATTCACTGTTCGTCAAGTTCCTATTCTCCTCACTTTACGAGTGATCAATGAAAGCACAACCTTAGACCTCGGCACACGTAAGCAAGCAGCTCACACGGTCATTAACAGATTTCAAATATTACATTTAACTGTAAATATCTGCCTTTGAAGTGGCGACATATTAGGTCGCATCAAGCGAGTTAAGGTTCCACGTCCAGCGTTTCTTCCTAACTGCTAAAACCCTGAGCGGATTATATATGAAGGAAAAGTGCAGCGGTCGTTATGAATCATCACTCCGCTGGCCAGCGATCATCAGAAATGTAATGCATCAGCATCCCTGTCTGTATCGCTTTGCACCTATCAAGGTACATTATGCTAGTCTTCTGCATGAGTTGCATCAGCAGACGATGACCCCAATTAATATTTGCTTACATTTCAGCAGTGCCTGTATCAGATTTAGTGGAGAAAAAAATAAGACATGGCCTTAATGGTGTGCCAGCGAGAGACGTAATATATATATACATCCGCCATGGAATGCCTTGGGATATCACATAAATACACTCCTGTTATTCCTGAGAGGGACTTTTGTGGGTGAAAAAATGATGAGAGCTCAATGGGGTTAAAAGAAAGAGAAAAAAAAAAGGTCAGAGGATGAAAATAATTTTGAATAAACCTTGAGTTCGACCAGAAAAAAGCAGGGCAGATATTCTTCAGCGTTCTGCTGTCGTCAAGAATACCAGTTCACAGATATACTGGGTTTTCGTTATTTGCCAGGTTCTGTGTTTATTACTCCTATAATTATCACGGTAGAATATCACATGCATACAGAAAAAAGCGAACATTTTGTCTGAATTTGCTGTTCTTAGCTTTTTTTCTTGCCCTATAACTCTCTCTTCTTTTTTGTCCGATCAAACGTAGCCCTTTTTATAGTTTCCCATTTTAATTAGTAGTGTTTCAGCGTCATTAATGGAATTTAGCACCTACATGATTAATTGGTTTATGGCTTTTATCTATGAAACCTTATATTTTAGGATCAAATTGTAATAAAAGAGCCATCGACGGAGCCGTCTACTGCTGGGCACAGGACATGGTGCGGATCCATTAACAACATCATTTATTAGCGTCATAAAACTGAGGAGCAATATTTTGCCAAACAGTCTCTGGCACCCCAGTGTAGTTCTCTCAGTACCGAGAAGAATTTGTTGTGGGGCAAAAGGGGTAAGTGGGCCATGCTGCCGTATGTCTGTAGGATCTATGTGTAACTCATGCACATGTCTTTAACAGGTCACACAAATTTCACACAAATCGTTTAAAGAATGCCCAGTACATAAAAAAAATACATATACCCACCAAGTTGAGTCAAAACATTTACTGATTTGTTGAGTCCGTTCCATTACATGATGCTTCTGAATGGGTGGCGTTAAGAATAATGCCTGATAAGCATAAATTCTGTCATGTAATTAGCTGTTTGCTACTTGTACGTGACGTCAAATTAGATTCCATAAAATAAGCGTAAGTCGCCATTAGAGAAAAATTAAAGCTGCTATCAGATCAGCAGGTTGGGTCAAGTTCTCCAAGCACCTTTATTATAGAAGCCCACAGAGCTCCACTCTGCCTCCTCATCCCTGAAGCACACACTCCCTGCTTTTAATGTAATATCGCCTATGACTAATTATGGTAATCCATTACACCTCCAATTAGACTGTGCGATTTATGGTCAACTGGTACTATAAAGATCAGGATTTATAGTCGCTTTGAATGTCACCCAGAGGACAGCAGGCCCGCTCCTCATCATTCAGCTCGCCGCCTACAGCACCGTATATCATCACAAAGACACAAAGACGCCCCATCCTGCACCGCTCAGTGTCGAACTTACCCGTCTGGACCGCTATGGCTAGAATTATATCCCTATCCTTAATAATTATCTCTAGTACAAATTAGTATTTAATGTACATATAAAGCGTCTGTATTCTGCATATGTTGAACACAAATGACCTGAACCGAAGCCTAATCAAGCATAAAAGGACCTTTCAGCAAACAAAGCACGCCATGTGATGACACGTCACTTTTTTTTAAAGGGAAAGATATTCAATGCTCATGCCGTTGGTGCGGACAAGCTGATTTAGTACAGTCGCTGCTTACATCCCCTTTTAAACAGCAGTGTTTGCTGTAGCTAGTGTCTCACCGTGCTAAGGAGGAGTCTTTGTCCCACAAGGCTTAGTTATGCTTAGTGGTGTTCGTTGGCTTGCAAGTACAAACTGCATGTTGCAGATCTGGCCGCATCTTATCGAGGTCTAGGTGTTCCCTACTTGTTTTAAAGATTATTCTGATAGAGTTGCGTGTGTGTTTGGAATTGTTGTCTTCCTCTTCAGCTTCAGTTGTAGCAACCATTGTCAGGTGGGCTAGATTGTCAGACGCAGAATTTTCTAGCACCATATCTAATTGTGGTGCCATGGCTTGGTTGGTTAAAGCATCTCTCTAGTAAACAGCAGAGTTCAAATTGTGGCCTTGGGAATCCATAGAGTCCAGTCCAGTTTTATCCAGTCAGTTAGGTCCGTGTGTAGATTGTGCTCATAGGTTCTGTGGTGCCTATACCACATAGGACTGTGGTAGCCTAGTGGTTAAGGTACTGAACTATGGACCAAAAGGTTCAGGGTTCAAATCCCACCCTGAGCAAGGCCCTTAACCCGCTCTGGATAAAGACGTCTGCTAAATGTCGTAAATGTGAACCAGCTTCGCCCACCACTGTAAAACTGTACCAGTTGCAAGACTTTGGATAAGGGTGTTTGATTCCTTCAATACATGCAGTGCAGTCAGGTCCCGATGTAGCACAGCACCCCCAAAACTAAAACCAGTAACACTCTTGACTGTTGGTATTAGCTTCTTGCAGCTAATGGAGTTTATGCCAGGTCAGGTGTTCCAAAAAAGGTCCTCCTTAAACAGACATATGTATTTTGCTCTTATCAAAGTGGGATATGCTTTAATATAGTGTTTTGTACACCTCTTAAAAGACGGTGCTGGGTTTGATCCCTGGTGAAGGTACACAGAAAAGACTCTTCCTTTCTGTGTAGAGTCTGCATGTTCTTCTCTTGTCGGTGTGGGTTTATTCTGGGTCCTCTCACAGCTCAAAGACATGCGATAGGTTAAGCGGAGGTTCTAAAGTGCTCTTCCGGTATGAGAGTTTGAATGCATGTGAACTATGGACGATGGACTGGCTTCCTGTCTTGAGTTATTCTTGCGACCAAGGATTAAGTGGATAAGAAAATGGATGGCGTTTTGTATTGGTGTGATCCTCTGTGTTACAAACATGGGGCAGTTTTCTGTGCATAAAGTGTTCTTATCTCCAATGTGCTCACTAAATAAATACGTTTGTTTGGTTTTTTTTTCACTTACACTTAAACTCCTGCTGTATTTGGGTACAATACATTTCTGCAATGGACCATCTGTGACATATAGTAACTCACTTAGCTATTACATCACTGTTATTACATCACCGTATGTGTTACATACATCAACTCCAACTATGTGTACGTAAAAATCAACACAAGTTGAAATCGACAAGTTTTTATGATTGAGAACCGTCAACGAAATGGCTTAAGGTCAAATTAAAGCTCCTCCAACACAGTCGGAAGCAGGTACAAATGAGGGGAGAAACAAGACCTCATTGTACCTAACTGTGTCTGTTCCCCCTCCACTCAGCCCAGGTCTGTGCAGCAGAGTCCCTGGAGGGCTGATGGCTTCACAGGTCGGGTTGGTGATGACTGAAGCCATGAGAAAGTGCTTACTAGCATGCAGCAGCTCCAGCATTTCAATCAGGCACACAGCAGGGCAGCCCATCTGCTGCCTCAACCCTCCCAGGTCCTATAAAAACCGAGCAAGAGCAACGAGAACAGAACGAGAACCAGGACTCCACCAGCAACTCGAAGACAATAGCGAGTAAAATTGTTCTAGCCATAATTAATCATCAGAATCATCAACTGAAATTGGTGTGTGTCTCATTAAAAAACTCTTAATGGAATATTTTACTTGGTTTCCTTGCAAGACCATTTATGTATTAATACTGTCCTCTTCTTTGTTTTAGTCCCTTATGTGGTGCTGCAGAGCCTGTATGTGTGAGTGGAGGGGGGTATGATTCCCCCTCGCTCCCCTCCTCTTTCATTCTAAAGAACTGGAGAGAAATGTATAATGAATACTAATGAACCTCCACCTCCCTTCACAGGTGTGTCACATCCGCTGTTCAGAGCTCTTCTTTCTGTCTCTTGTTCATTTGATCCCCATGACACTCGGCAGAAAGCTGCTGACAGGTACACCGTTCTTCTCAGTTGACTAGGCACATTTCACCAAACTAGATTTCAACGTCTCCCAAAAAAAGAAGAAATGAAACCACCTAAAATGTGAAACGCAAAACAAACAGGCCATTGCTTACATTTCCTTATAAGATGTCAAAATTAAGTGCATGAGAACTACTTCTGGGCAAAACAACAGGCCAAACCTCAAACTGCAAAATCATTGTTGTTCCGCTCGATGGTTATGGCTTCAAACAGATGATGAGGAGTCAAAAATGTTTCCCGGTTAGTTTGTGTTTAACGTGAGACCAAATCTACTCCATAAGAACGAAATCTGGATTTAATCCAGGCCAAAACATGAGCCTGATGAACTGATTCCTAAGTACAGAGCAATCTTCTAAGGAACAGTCCATTATCTGTTTACTACAGAGTGAAAAAGCAGCAGAAACGATGCTTTTGTTTCATGTTTAGTGGGGGAGTTTGAAAGCTGCAGGCCTAAAAATCAAGATCTGTCAGAACAGATCGGATTGAAAAAATAAACAAAGCTAGACAGATTCGGCTTGGAGGTTTGAAGACGATAAAAGCGGCAGACAAATCTATCAAATGAAAAACAGAGGTGTTAAGAAAATTGTTAATCAATGCAGAGATAGCAGATCTGTAAGCTGGAAGACTAACAAAGAGGCTCAGAGTGTCGTTGGAAAATAAACGTACCTCCGATCAAACAATAAAACAGTTGAAGTGAGAAGATGGAGTGGGAAAGCTCTGTAAATAATCAAATGCTAGCTCATTAGTAGAGCATTGTACAGGCAGTACCGTGATTATTTATTGATGTAGCTAAAGGGGACAGAAGCACAACATCTTCGTTTATATAGAAAAATCCTGTCTGGGAAGAAAATTCCTCCTAGCTTATTGGTAACGCGAAACACATTGCAGAGGCAAGCACGGAGCTCATTAAGGAAAAAAAAAACAGGACATGTTTTCAGCTGAGTCAATCTCCTGACTTTAATTATACATGCACATGACATGCAATTACGAGAAAATACAATTATCCCAAACCATTATTGCGCCCTTTTTTTATCTTCTCACGTTGCACAGTCAGCAAAAAACTCAGAACAGGATAAGACGGGGTTAAAATACAGCATTCCAAAAAAGGCCATCAAAAAAACCCCAGAACAATTACATAATTGACTTGTTGTTTTAGTTATGGATCCTGTGCGATGCCAACAAATATTGTATTGGTTTTGCCAAATGAAAGTCAATAGCTGGAAGGCCATGTTGCCATGCATTTGCTATTGGACTTAGATTTCTTCTAAATGCACAGATTACAGGTTGGGTTCAGATGCAAAATGGAAACTGTTGTTTTAGGAGTCCACCAGAAGAAAGGATGAAGGACAGTCATTATGGGAACTGATACCAGGTCAGTACGGCTTTGCCAAAATCTGATACTCATGAATAACAGAAATCGAAAATAGGTTCACTTAAAAACCACAATACCTTATAAATAAGATGCGTTTTTTTTTGTTTTTTTTTTAAATATCTTGCTTTCTGTTGCTGATTTGGAAGTGGTCAGGATCGGATCATTGCTACGCTGGGTACCCAGGGCGGCAAAGCCAGTCTGCATTAGCAGCCTATGCGTAGCAGCCTTGTGTAATCTGCGAATTAAAACGTCTTCGCTATTTATTGGGTGCAACCTAGCTGAATGAGTTAATATGCTAATAGAAACAATTCATTTGGGAGAAGGTAATGGTGTGAGTCATGTTTTTAATTAAGTTTTTCACTTCAGTGGCCCGAAGTTGTACGGATGCCAGTGCAGCAGTACACATGAACCATGAAGATACAATCCAAAATGCCAGACATGAGACAGGAAAGCCAGTAGCTAAATAACTGCATTTTGATTTCACTCTGCGTTTGTGTATTTAAAGGTCAGACGATTTCATTTGTGTGCTCGTTTTAGCACGTTGCGAAAGCATCCGTGGAAAGGCTAAAACGATTTCAAATCTGATTTCATGCTTCAGAGACAAGCTCACTAAAACCGCTGGTACGAAATCCAAGACTCTCCTGCCACCTGCTGGCTGAAGTGCAAAATTGTTCATGCAAATAAGCTACAAGTCACTGATAATTGTGCCACAGGAGGGCAGTGTTACAAAAAAGGAAGAAGGTTTTAATTCCAGCTAAGCG
>JAUZST010001539.1:0-18550 GCA_034779995.1 Parotocinclus haroldoi | reverse complement strand
ACACACACACACACACACACACACACACACACACACACACACACACACACGCACGCACACACACACACACACACACAGACACTGTTTGTTAAGTAGCTATGAATAATAGCTTCACTCTGGCAGGCAGCTGCTGGCTCTTGTTTACATGATAAGTGATTACCCTAATTTTGCGAGCTGCCTGATAAATAGTTTGCCCCATGACAGCCTGCATAAGAGCGATGGCAATAATACCTTTTTGATTATTCAATAAATAACCCATAATTCGACATTGATTGGACTGTGAATGTGATGTTGGGAGGGGGGCATTATTGACCCTTGTGGTCAGTTCTGTACTGACCGCTGGTCACTAAGGTCAGCGCTCTCTACACGATTTCAACTCCTGATCACATTAATCTGATTTGTAATGACTCCACCAGTTTGCTCCATCTCATACTGGCTAAGATAGGTCATTTCCCCAATAACTTGATAACAACAATTCCAGCTACAATTAGTCAACGGCTTTTGCTAGGTGCATTTGGGCAAGTTTGCAAATCAATGCAAATGCCTTTCTCGATCCTCTGCAAAATGGTTTGTTTTCAGAAGCTTGCCAGAGTTGAGTCTTGATCCACTTAGCGTGGTCAGTTCTTTTTAAATTGTGTATCATTTTTCCCCTGCATAGCCATCGGTGGCCACTGATGCAGTTATTGAAGTCTTCCTACTCTAGTTATTGGACTATTGATCCTCGAATGTTTTGCCTTCTGTCCATTTGCTTTTCATTTATATGTAGATGCCCTTGCACGAGGCTGCTTTGCCAGCTGTCTGTCAAACCCGTACTCCTCCTCCTTTGTGACATCGCTCAACCGTGACTGGTCAGTCATGGGTGTCTTTGGAAGAGCAACAAGCTCATCCGTCTACTGAAGAAACCTTTCTTTGAAGAAACTGCTTCTTTTTAAGCAGCCCAGCAAAGAGCTTTTCCTCCAGCAGATATGTTGCTGTGCTGGCTTTCGCCTATTAAATACCTAGCCTCAATTGCCCATTATTTTCCCCAATAAAACTGGTGCAGACTGTGCATTTTCTTTTCCCCACACCACTCCCCTCAACATCTTTTGTTTCGGAAAACATGCTTCAGATGCAACTAAAAAAGGGGGCCTTAATGAAGTGAACTGTTTGATGTTCTGAAATAAGAAGCAGACCTGAGGCCGCCATGCCTGGCTAACGCGGTGGTTGATCATAGGTGTGGAAAGCCAATCTTTTAAAAAGGCTGAGGGGAAAAAATAGCTTGTCAGTGGTCTTGCCAACAGTCCGTTGTTCCCCCAAAAACACCACCACCACTCCCTTACCCCAGGCTATTGGCAGAACATATATTATGCAATTACTGAGAGCTACAGGAAACACAGCATCAGTTTGTGAGTTTCACATCCTAATAAATATGATTATATGGACAAAGTTTGAAATCTCTCACCTGGTAAGACAGAAAGGAATGTGGACTGACTGCACAGACTGTGTCTAATTCTTAAAGTGGGTCACAGAGTAAAGCTTGTGTATTTGTTGCTTACTGCGTGACGTTTTGGTCATGAACATTTGCTAGAGTACAAGCTTGTCTGTTAAACAGGCCTAAGTTAAGTCTTTTGTCCGCAGACAGGGGCAAGAAGTCCAAAACTATCATGTGATTGCAAGAGAATGTGAGAGGGCAAATACATGATGAACAGGAGCACCAGGAGTAGAGGGGGAAATGATTAAAAACCATGGTCATTATGCCTCACTTTTGTGTGTTAGGAGAAAATCGTTCCATTCATAATTCATTCCCTCAATTACTTTTAATAAAGAGGTATTTCAGCAAGAGAGAATGGCAGGGGACAATTACATGTAACATAGCATTAGCATTTCTATTTGAACATTGCCAACCCCAATCCTTTACTCGAGTAATAAGAGGCATGATCCCACTGAACTTTTTTATGGGATTATTGTATGGATATGATATTCTAATTTATTAGCTCTTGTGTAATGTATTCTCTGGGTTAATTGAGCCCATTCGAAAGTGAAAACCAGGCAAATGGAGGAAGGGCTGACATTATTTGGAGTGCGGGTTATAAACGAGAGGCTTGATGTGGGTTTATGGGGAAGGGAATATGTGGTGGAGTAATAATTACTGAACATGATGGAATCCTTCATAAGTCAAAGCGTGGAGAGGATGGTCATCATCTCTGCTCTTGCCTGGCTGTATGTCTAAGTTTGCCAGGTCTGAGTGTGTGTATGTGTGCATGTGAGGACACTGAGGACTGCGTTTCACTTCAGCTTGCATGCCTCTGCTCCTGGCTGGCTATAAGACTGGTACATTTGGCAAACCTCCTAGCGTTCCATTAAAACACACACACAAAATACACACAAACACACACACGCGCACACACATTTGTCTCTTGTCCTATCCTTGTGAGGACCTTATACTGACTTCCACTCATTCCACAACTTTTTCTACAGTACCCCTCACTGTAGATAAATGTTTTTCAATCCCCCCTCCTACACACATGTACACAACTTTTGCTTTTCAGGTTCACTGGAATTTATCTTGCATTGCAATTCATACAAATGTACATCTTCTTGTTGAATAAAACCAAAATAAACTGAAAATCACCATTATTATTTATTACAAGTGACAATTTGCTTCCCAGTGTGGAAACCAGTGCATTCTACTGATTACAGTATATATTTAATTATACCCTTATATCTGAAACTAACCCTAATCTTTACATCATTAACCTAAACAAATTATTTTATTTTCAAATAAAAGTTCAAAGTAAAAGTTTGGTCCCCTCAAGTATAGGTAAATGAGTACACGCACACACACACACAAACACACACACACCTGGTAGCTGTGCCTGCACCTAGGCATTTAGTCCAGTGGGAGCCACCTCATTACCATAGTACCAGGCCTTTAGAAGCCTGTCGGCTCAGGACGGGGGGGTGGGGGGTGGGGGTGGTACATACCTCCATTACAACGAGTGATAATTGATTAAAGAAAGAGAGCAAGGAGAATTAGATTGTAAAGAGCTTGTAAAGCACCCGCTCTTTCAGCCACCGCTATGATTACCAGGTATGGCGCCACGTGCCTTTTCCCAAGGCTACAGCAATAATAGGTGGTTTACTTGAGCTCCTTCTATTCTAGAAAATATTTAACAACCTCATTTTATACCAAAACGTCCTTGGCGCTCATAAAAGTTTCCAGCCTGACAGTTTTGTAGACTAGGACCAAGAACAAACAGTGCACTTCAGAGACGCTGTAGTCAACCGTGATTTTTTAACAGTGATGGTACAATAGCCACTGAATTTCAATGGTATGTCCAGCATCCCTTGCCCACTTCCTGTTTGCTACATGCAATATTTTGAGGTAAGCCACCACTTTTAGTGTGTGGTAACTCTCGTGCCAGCCATCTTTTTCAACTCTTCTTTAACTCCCATTCAGTTGGGTGGCAATTACGTAACTTACGCTGCATTTCAATGATGCCTTGCTTTAACAAAGAGTTTGCACATACATACGTACATAACAAATTCTGCCCACAAGTACCCGTTTACAATTCTAATCAGTTAGACCCTTTCACTTGCTTTGTCGCTCTCTCTCCTGGTGTTCAGGCTTGCCAAGCAGAGCCTTATAAAAGCAGACTTCAATGAATGAAGCCACGGCAGGGAGCCTTTGGCCGCACCCACATATCTGGTTCGATTTTAGCAAAATGACTGAATTCCTGTCTTTGGAAAGTGCTGTGGAACATGCCGGAGTTCTATTAAAAGCTGGGTGGGGTTTGAGGAGGGGGCCATGGGGAGGTTTGGTGGTTAGTATGGCTCTACAAGACTTGTCTGGGGCAATGTGAAAGTGCTGTAAACACACAAACAAATTCCCAAATGCAAAGACGCATAAACACATACCAAAGACCGTGGATAAACAGGCTTCCTTGGCCTTCCTGACTTTGAGTATGAGCCTTTGTTTCAAGTGGATAAAAACATCAGGTCAGGGATACACATACACAGCCACAGCACATATACAGACCAACCCTCCAGTCTAGCTACGTTACAAATCAAGCAAGATGCATTTGACTGTTTTGCCTTGTTCTATTTCCAGACCTTAAAATTTACATTCTCTTTAGATGCTAATTTAGTAATGTCTTGCTAGAAAATGTCATAGCCAGGTTATTACTGTCATCACTGTAACATTATTGACTGACGCACATCTCACCCCTTTAATGTGTATGAGTCAGAGCCGAGGGTCCAGAAAATCCTGGCATAGACACTTTCATTTGACACATACCAGGCCAAAGTTCTCTCTCTGTTTCTTTCACCGGCGCATTGAGTCACTCACAATATTTTTAAGTGCTGCTTTACAGGGCCTCTCATATTTAGCCGGTTGGCACAGGTGACTGAAACGTGAGGGATACAGTGTAATAGCAGCACAAAAGAGTAAAAAGAGATGCTCCAAAGGATCAGTCGGAGATGCCAGGACACAGGCGAGGCAGTGGAATACGTTGTGTAATCATCAGGGCATACTGGAGCACAGCCTTTGGCTCATTTCTGCATGTGTAAGTGCAGACCATCCATCCTCCTTGGACAGGTTTCATGGGGTTTTGGCTGCTTTGACCGTGATATAAAGGTGTCATAATTTTTTTGAAATACTAAAGGAGAAGACCAACATTAATCACTCTTTCTTGTTTATTAAAGCAATAAAGACTTCATGAAGTGCTTTATCACCTTGGGCCAGATAAAGAAAAAACGGCTCGTTTGTAAGGGGCTCACGAAGTGAAGAGCCCATTACGCTATCTGAGCAAGAGAGAGAGCAGCGCATGAAGGCTCACTCAGGACAAATCTTTATTGTGTTGTCAGGATGTATGACATCATGCTGAACTCTCACCTTGGCACTGCATAGTGCTGATGGGACAAGTCCTCTCCTATTGGCAGGTAATATATTGCTGGTGTAAGAGCGCTTTTCACCCGAGCTGACATACACGGGTGTGTTCAGATCAGCTGCGTTGTACTCTGAACACATGCCACTCTGACACCGTGGGCTTCCTCTGTCCTTCAAGCTATGAAATCCTATAACCTTGATGATACCTCTGCTCTGTGTGGACCTTTATCTGATCATAACCTGATCAGGGATATGATTAGGAATCAGCTGAGTTGTAACATCTTTTGGGTTGTTGATTAGTAGAATTATCCACGAGGCTCTGTCGAGTCAAGGACACACAGGACATCTGAAGCTCTGCAGCAGCTTTGACATTGACAATTATATTACGAGTTCCTTTGCATTGAAGCTTTTCAGCGTAGCAAAAAGTAACTACTTCAGAGCTGTGGGTAGAACTTGTTTGACAGTGCTTACACGCAGGAATAAAAACTCAAAACAGAAAAAATGTGTTGCCCCTTAAGCTCAGACCAACCGTAAATCTTCCCGAAACCACAGTTTGGCTTTGAATAATATAATTTTAATTATTATTGTTGCCCTGTATAACATAATTCTTGAGCGTAATGATTTTTATGCCCCTGACATATTGTTTGGAGGGTGACATAAAACTCAGATGACATGTGACATTTGGAAAAGGTCACTCCGCCCATCTTGGATCATGTCTGTCTTCATAACGCTGGCACTTGTCATATTGAAACTGGCATCAGCAATCTCCGTCTAGAGCAGGAAACCCTCGGCCGTGTTCCTGCTCTATTTTTTTCTGCTGGTTGTGCTATTATAGGCTGCGATTTTTACACAACAGGAGAGTAAAGGGGGGAAATTGTCACTGTAGGGGAAGAGGAGCCAGATCACTCTCCCCTCGGGGGTCCTGGGGGGACCCCAGGAAATCGTACATGATCCACAGAATGACAGGGACAGAGACTCATACTAATGTGATAAATACGTCCAAAATGACTTGGGGGTGGGGGACTAAGGATGGAGGTTATGTATGCTCTGCTGGATGACAGAAGCATGGGGGGATTGACAAGAACTGATCTGTTGGAATTAAATGAAATTGCGTGCCAGGTTTTTTTATGTGGATGTTGGGCAGTTGGTGAGAGGCTGTCAGTGCGATTCATTTAAATCTGATCTGAGACACACTTATGAAAATGTAAAAGGACTTTGGGCAGGCACATTCGGATGCAGCGCGAGTTTGTTATGCGTGCTTTATCTGTTGCTCTCCATGTTTAAAGAGGAGGGGAGAAAATTCAATTTCGAAAAGAAGCACTGGAAATGTAGAGAGGCTGGTACGTCATCTGACTCAGAAACAGTCAGAAACGCATTTGCTTTATTTTCCTTTCTTTCCTTGGCATTTTCGTTGTACTTCTGTCAGCTCAGTCATTTTCTATTTGTCTTTCCATTCTGAATGTGCTTACATAATTTACACTTGTGTTACTGTGTTACAAGTATGTTCATTAGTGCATTGCTAATGAAAACAAAACTCATTATTTTTAATTGTTTAACTCTGGACCTGTTCAGTTGGATGTTAAACTTAAAAAAAATGTTAGGTCATTAAGATAAAATGGTGTCTCCTAAATGCCATGTATGTAGTGGCAGTGTACGAAACTCTCCGCCATGTAGTTTAATACATTGCTGTGGACACACTTTGGGCAAGGAACTATAGAAGGGCCTGTGCAGGTCTTTAAAGCATTTGGTTGTCAGGACACACTGGTATATTAAAGTAATGCGCAATAGTCGGTTGGCTTTAAAGGAATACTCAATCATTTCAATGTAATCTCTATCCACTGATTTCAATGGACATTTGATGTTGATGGGGAAATTACAGAAAGAGAGGACTGAGGACACTGCTATGATTATTTTCTTCCAAATTACAGCAGTGCTGTTGGGGTGTGTAAATAGTCCAACAGTCAAAAATCACCAGCCACCAGTCCAACCACCAGCAACCTGTAAACAGCATCCTTGTGAGCAAGCAGCACAGTTCTGCAACAACAGCAATAATGTCTCTGGCTTTACATCTACAAGGTGGAGAAATGCAGTTGTTGTGATCCACTCATATAAATCCAAAACACATTAACATACCACCACGTCACTGTCACTGCAGTGAGAAGAATGATCCACCACTCAAATAGTACCTGATCTGTGGTGATCCTGTCAGGATCCTGACCAATGGAGCACTAATTAAAGTAAAGGGTACTAACAAAGTATGTAGGGAAGCAAATGGACTAAAGTCTGTAATTGTAGAACTATAAAGTGCATTTATATGGTAAGAAGAACAGATTAACTGAAGGGTTAGTATAGAAACAAGGAGGAGTAGTAATGTGTAGTAATAAAGTAATCAGTGAGTTTATGTGCCTTCAGTGTGTGATAGTCAGCTGCGGCAGTCTGATGCAGGGCGTGTTTGTACACTCACAGTGTAAGGACTAATGATGATCAGATGCCGACTACTGACTTAGGATGATTCCTGTAGAATCCTGGCTGCTTATAACTAATGCTCTGTCTGAGGAAGTGCTAGAGCTCAAAGCCCCCTCACCACAGATTGACATGTTCTTTTTTGTTCCATCTCCCTTGCTTTGTGGTATCTGTCCTCAACACTTGTTCTGTTATCTAATCTACTTTCTGGAGAGGATGTCAATTTGGAAGATGTATCGCACTGTTTTGTGTAATGTGTGTGTGGCATCCTAACCTCAGCTTCCTGTGAACCTCGGCGTGCTGCGCTGTCAGGTCACTGCAGCAGCTGGCTGGCCGTTGGTGTGAGGAAGAGGCCCATGATGGTGCGGTTACCTAACGGCTTCGAAGCACGAACCACCGCATTATCCTGTTACGCAACTTTCACCTGTCTCACTCTACATTCTCACAGATCTGTCTCTCCCGCGTCTCGATGTATTGTTCATGCTAGCGCAAATCAATACAGTACTTGCTCATACAGTATTTGCTCCCACTTACACATTTGTCTTCTTACAGATCTTACATACAGGTATTTGTTTCCTCTCACACACCTGTCTCCCTCCTACCAGCCCCCCTTTACTTGCTCAGACAAGTCTCCATCATATGCACAGTTCCTAGACCTGTCTCACTCATGTCTACAGTTCTTACAGGCCCGTCTCACCCATACTTACAGCTTTCGTACACTCACTCAGAAATACCTGTCTGTCTTACACTGATTTACACACGCTTGACTCGCTCGCAGCATTTTCACCGACCTGTCTCACTCATTTTCCCACCCCTGCCACATAACATACTGCATCTACTTAGGGCCGTCTCACTTGCTGTCATTCTGTTACACTCCTAGCCATCTGATAATACAGCAATCTTTTTCAGCTTTTGCGCTGATGCTGTGGTCAAACACAGGCTTCCTGTCCTCATGATCAATCCCCCGGCTGCGAACACACAGACAGACAACCAGACAGGCTGTCAGACCTGCAGATCTGCCCTTCAGTCCTGCTCTTTCAAATATGCTTGAGTTACAAGTGACAGTTGCTGGAGAGCCTGAGCCTCCTGATTTTATGCGCTCTAATATTTCCTTGGCCTTTTCCCCCATTATCCCTGACCTTCAGTGGCGCAGCGTGCCAGTTGTTGATGTACATGTCAGGGAGCATTGTGGAGAAATGTCATCAGGAAAATGTTCCATCGACTGCTGAAACCAAAGACATGTCACATGCCTCCCTCATAAAAGGAACATAAGAAAACATTTTGCTTTTTAAAACAATTTCCTGGTTGTATTCCAATAGAGTGAGATATAATTATATATTGTCATCATACCACTGCTAAAACAATTTTATATCTCATCTAATGGTTGCCTGAGATTTTGTACTGTATTGTATATAACTGTAAATGTTTGAGGTAAAAGTGGTAAATTAACAATCCTGACTAATTAGGTAAATATCTAAATACCTACCTAAACCTAAATCCAACATGCTTTCATTTTAGTAGGAATATAAATCTGTCTGATGGGTTCTAGACTGTTGAGCTACAACAACCGGGGAGGCTGTAAGAGCTATTAAAGTGGCATGATTGAAGGCTTAAGCAAGTTTAGTCCAACAAGTCTTTCTCTGTCAACACGCTGAGCACTTGAGCCTGCACTTGCCTCGTTCTGTAAATAAACACTTACAGATTGTCTTTTTCTTTCTCTTTCTAAATCCATTTGTAGAATTTCTTCTCACAGTGTTTGCATCCATAGATGGATATTCATGAGAAGTAGTCATGATTTTGGCATTTTGAGAGCAGCCTTTTAATGTCAAAAACCAAATGAGGAACTAAAACATGATGTCAGTAGAAGGAGCCCAATTCGTTTTCGCAAATTGTTTGAAACAACGGTGTAGCTTCAAGTGTATTCTGTGAATAAATGAAATTTACTTTTTCTATGTTTTATTTTTTCGCCACAGGAAAGCAGCAGCTTGTCAGCAGTTGTCAGAGCCTCTGCTGATAAGCACCCAATGATTGATTTTTTGATTCTGCTCTGACGTCTAGTGTGCCGTGTGTTGCTGTTTTTCATTTACGATAAAACAGGGGCTGTTGTGTTTTGTTTGTGCTGACATGGTTAGTGCTGGACTTGTATTATTTGCCCATTTAAATTGACAGAGTAGGTTTTATTGTCTGTGAATAAGGGGCACAGTCCATCAGAATGTTACGATAGACTTGTTAGTAGACATGTGGATGGATTAAGCCCAATAGTGAAAATAGCATCTATTTAGCATTTTTAAAAATGTACTGCAATGTTTTATTACAAAGCATAGACAACACAACACTTTGAATGAAAAGTTGGGAAGCTAGCACAGATTATTTGAGTTTCATAATAATAATAATTTCATAATATTCCAAAGAGCATCTCGTGATGTTGTGGCTTTATTTCTTTTTACGAATGTCTCAGTATAATGGTGTTCAAGTCTGCACTCGGCCTTCTTCAGTTGCATCTCTTTGATGTGTGTCCTGTTTGATTATCCTGCTGTAGTATTTACAAAGACTCAAAGAAGTATTTTCTCTAGGGTTCTCAGATTTTGGCATCCACTGTGCATCTTTACCATCACTTTGTGTATTATTAGAAAGTATCATGACAATGTGGCAAAGGTAAATATGGTAAAATACAGTACTTCCTAACTGTCCTAACTGTATCAGAATACTAGCACCAATATACACGAATATAAAAGAGCTAAGTATTCATGAGACGGGAATTCCATATTAACTATCATGTAGTAAGCAGGTGAATCATCTTATCAATTAAGGTGGGGCTTCAGGAGGCAGAATAACCCTCGTCCCTAGCCTAATCATGTTTGCTAATGCTAAATGAGCTGCTTGCTCTAGGTGTGTTAGCGACTAATGAATTTATGACCTGATATGATGAGGCCTAAACACTGGCAAGAGGTCATAAAAAAGAAGGGAAAGAAAAACAGTCATTAACATTTATTAGTGGGGCTTGTCATCTATGGCAGTTGGTAAGGCAGTATGTATAGTATTGCACTGATCAATTAATTTTTAATCATCTCTGGAGAGATTACAGAGACTCCAGATGAACTCCAGACTGGCTGGAGTCTGTCAATAAACAGGGCATGGGTCACACTTCAAGAATGTGTGTGTGTGTGTGTGTGTGTGTGTGTATATGTGTGTGTGTGTGTGTGTGTGTGTGTGTGTGTGTGTGTGTGTGTGTGTGTGTGTGTGCTATGACACCCATTAGCTCTCTGTTTTAACCACCAACCCACAGGAAACAGACACAAAGTTATGACAAGTGCATCAAAGAATGCAGTATACAGGTTGCAACCTAATATTTTAACTGGCCATTGTAAGCTTTTTGGTTGGAGACAGGGCATTATACACAATTGACTATCTACAAACAATCAGTGTGGTAAGTATCTACTGTTGTTTATGGCAGCTTGCACACTTTTCATTTAACCACATTCTCCTAAGAGTCTAATGAGTGATGGATACTAGCTTAGTACCCAGTTGAAGGAGCATAGATAGATGGATGGCGACAGGGAGGAATAGTTGGGCCTGACTTATGGACTGGCACCCGGGGGATTAATTTGTGGTGTGCCGCTCTCATGCCAAGCAGTAGGTGCTGGTTAAAAGTTAATAATTTTTTAGCTGGAGAGGAGCGCATCCATCACTGAGAGTTTGTTTAGGCAGCGCGGTGACGGCGCACTGTGTCAGTACTGGGTGTGGACTGATAAATGGACATTATATGGAAGAGTCTTTGCAGGGTTGCTCTGCATGTTTAGTGTGTGTGTGTGTGTGTGTGTGTGTATGTGTGTGTGTGTGTGTGTTTGGGTGCTTGTGTCACAATGTACATTAATATTGTATATAGCAATGTTCTCATAATTCAAAGGGAAGAAACGTTTTAAAACTAATATAGCAATTATTACATTCATGTTGCAGTTTGTCACAGAAAACCGATGTAGATAGCTTGTTTTCTTTCCATTGTTTGTTTCTAGTCACCCAGACAATTGCACTTTGTAATAGCTGGTTGATTTGTGGTACAGTTTTATCAGTCATTTGAGGTGCTTCCCTACTTGAATTACTTCACTGCCAATATGATTTTATTGCCACTGTGATTACGCATATTGTTTATTTTTAGAATCATAATGACAAAAGAGTTAAAGTCAGTTGTCTGAATTAGACTGCCTAAAACAACACCTAGAACAACCTCCATCTGTCCTTTTCCACATGTAAGCCTATACAGAGTAGGATGTGGGGTTGATTAGCAGAGACTCTCAAGGGTCATTGTTATTGTTAACGACTCAGTGTCAAATATGTAAACTGGATAAGAAAGTCAGAGAGTGTGTCACTTGCATACTCTCTTCTAGTTCCTACTACTTCTAGTTCCTCAGATTCTGTCAACAATGAAACACTCATATTACTGTAATCATAGCTACTTTCTGCAGTTCTCTGTATATAGACTGTCTCTTTTATAGATGTCTCTATGACTAGTCTATATGCAAACCAAGTGCAAGGGGCTAAATCGTACAGTGCATGCTTATCTATTATTTCCTTTTCCCTACAAACATTTAACAGTGATGGATCAACTGATGAAAAAGTAAACTTGAGGACTGATAAAATTAATTTCTGGTGCACTACACTCCAAGTTCAGGCAGGGCGCTGTAACTGTGTCTCTATCGTTCACTGGCTGAATTATGTCAGGTGGAGGTCACAGACGTTACCCTGTCACCCTGCCACCACTGCCTACCAGAATGCTGTGCCACCCACTGCCATACAATTGCCCCTTTGACAGTAAAGCAAAAAGGCACAAAGAGCATTGTGACCTCGGCCAGTCAAGCATGATCTCATTCTTATCCTGAGCCAGTACAAAAGACCTGCTTGAATCTGCTCCTCCCTAAACATCAAATGATTACAGGAAAACAGGCTTCATGTAGAGTACAAACTGAAGACTGTTACACTATGTAGAAGTTTTTCCTAAAGTTTGACAGGATAGTTTGATTAAAGATATTAGTTTTACCTGGAGTTCAAAATTTGATGTTCATACTGAACAAGGTTGTTTTAGATATACGATTCTTATTTTGTAACATTTTGTATGGCTTATTTAAAAAATGAATACATCAACATCATCTGTTGGCTACACTGGCAAGTATTCAGTGTCTTTTTAGAAAAGTAGCATACAAGAAAATACTTTTTTTGGAAGGGGAAATGGCTTTTGGAATGAAGATCAGTGGAAAATAGTATTATGGTGTGAAAAATCAAAGTTTGAATTTTTATGGGTCAAATCATCTACAATATGTTATATATGGTCATCAATGCCGTGCTAAATCAACAAATAAATCTAATTGTGGCCTAAGACTTTAGGAGTGTTTGTAAATTAAAAAACTTACATCACATAATGTATGTTATATATAATACATGCTTTATATTTTAAAAAATCAAAAGTATTTTAAAGCATACAAAAGTAAACAGTTCGTGAATTGTCTATCCATCGTTGAAAATTACTTCAAATCATGAAAAAAAAAATCAGACCAGCCTAAACAACTAACTCCTCATTATTAAATGGAGCAATAAAATGTCAGGATTAGCTATTGTGCTAAGTGTATTGTGGGTATTGTTTTCCAGCTGAGCGCTCTGTAATTCAGGCTCAGCGAACTCCCACTGGCCGCTGCTGGTTGCTAGACCTGTTGATGGGACATCTCTGTCACAGCGCCATAGAGTGATAAATGTCCCTTATCGGTGCCATCATTGTAATGGCTCCACAACGGGCCGCTGATGGGCCAGTGGGCCCGAGTTATTGCCCCGCTCCTGCAGGGGGAGAATACACATCAAGCTGCCAATCAGACTCTCTGAAAATTGCTCTGAGATTTGAGTCCCCAGACGACAAGCTGACAGGCCATGCTCTGCTTTCCCCCTCTATCTGCCATTACGCTCCACCAGCACTTTCTCTCTTTTATAAATGCTTAAACTTATAAACGACACTATGTCCTGTCAGATTACATGTTGATTTTTTTGCACAGGTTAAAGAATGTTTTGGACATTTACATGTGCCGCAAAAGTCAGGGCAATGTAGGGGGAAGGAAGAATGTATAACTGTAGTGTGAGAGTGTAAAAAGAGAAAGGGAGATGATAGAGGAGTTAGGAGGTTAATGTGTGAGCAGCAGAAGTGTCATTCCAGGCTGTTTGATTTGTATTGATTGCCATGTTCCAGGTCTAAAGAGAGAATGGTACTGATGCGCGTTGAGGCTGATGTTGTCCTGTTTCTTCTGTCACCTCGCGCCTTGCTCTCGTTCTCCTATTTTCCTTCCCCTGCCTTCAGGGCAGATTGACTCAGTGTGAATAATGTCCATAATCTGAGAGGTTAAACAGTCAGCCTGCCAGTCACACACACACACACACACACACACACACACACACACAGTTTGTCATTCTCTCAATGTCGGGACATGTCCACCGACACAATATCACTGTAGATAATTACTGCTATACGTACACCTAACCCTAATCCTCTCCATAGTATAACAAAATAAATCGTTTGCCATTTTTGGTAAATGTTTTTTAACACCCCCCCCTTACATATTGAATCCGAAAGTGTAACACTCCCCTCTACTGTTGGAACCCATAAAACACTCAGGAGAAAGAGGCATCAGATAACAGTAAGATCACAGCAACAGTAGAGGAAGACGTGTGATGCAAGTAAAGCTTGTCTGATTGTGCATTGTGCCATCTCTGTTCTTTTTTTCCCACAAGACAATTTTATCTGACTGCCCATGGGCTTGTACGTTGTAAAACCCACTTGTCCTGATAGACATCTCCTACCACTCTCCAGGCTTTATTACACCATCACTGCTACAGGGAAAGTGGGTCATATATGAGAGCTACAGATACAGATATGGTGGTACAGTTAAAGGATTAGGTGAGTGTCCCTGTTCTGATGGGACTCGATCCCTTACCCGCAGACAGAACATCTGAAAGGGCTTCTGAAAGACACATAGAGAGACTTGGGAAAAATGTTTTAGGAGAGATTGCATAGGAAAAATTTAACACATTTTGAACACTTTTAAGACAAACTCAGTCAACAAGGAATAAATCACAGCTCCAGCAAAAGATGTTGCACTAGCAGCTTGTTGATTGTTCCCCTGCTTTGCCGTACTGACCCTTCAGCGCATATTTTTGAGGCTCAGTGCTTCTGACAGAGACCATCTAATGGGTCAAAACACACACTCCCAAGGTGGATGTTTGACGAGGATAAGGTTAAGGTTAGGATTAGCTAATGGAATGTTCTTTTTATGTATACGTTGTGTGTGTGCATGCATTCATGAGGCCAGTTTTAGAACAGAGCAGAATGGCAGCTCACGTGATTTATTCTCTCCTTAACTGCAGTGAGAGACAGGTGCAGCATGGTAACAGGTAAAACCCAGGCCTCAGTCCTAGGACAAAGTGTGTGTGTGTGTGTTAGAGAGAGAGAGAGAAAGAAAGAGAGAGAGAGATGAAGGCAGGAAGCTTAGGCTGTAAATGCTTTGTGCAATAGAGGTGTTAACTGGTGTCAGCTCACTCCAGAAGTTGACAGATGAGCAGGGGCTAGGAACAGGAAGTCTCTGGCCCTACAGCCCAGAGGGGGCAAGCACATATGTGTGAGTGTTTGTGTGTGTATGTGTGTGTGTGTGTGTGTGTGTGTGTGTGTGTGTGTGTGTGTGTGTGTGTGACATGGCTGTTGTACTGCAGAACCAGGCAGAAGCAGGAGACGAGGAGACACAGGAGAGTCTCCAGTGACGAATCAATCAGTATGTCACTTTCTCTTCCCCCACCTCCTGCTCCCCTCGGTGTACACCGGAGCTGTAAGAAGACTTTTACCCTGTGTGGCACTTCAGTCTGACTTTGAACCTTAATCTCAGGGACAGAGACAAAGCAAGCAATCCCACTGGAGTGGATATGACACTATATTTCTAGCTGACTGGGATGGAAGTTCAATGCAAAAAAGTGTGTCAAATACATTCAGTGAAAAATCTGTGTTGGTTTATTTGTTTATTTACAGGCTAGAATGGACCATACTCAAGTCTGTATTAGGCTCCTCTGTGACTTCAGATTCATTTGAATTACACACACTCAAAAATGTTTGTGTCCAGTTCTGTGGTGCAGAAAATACAATCAATATATTTGCATCTAATTCTTATATGCTTTATATTTGAGGAAAAAAAACATTTACAGTTGTAAAGGGTGAGGTTGGAAAATACTTTAAAGCTTGATAAAAATAAACTTTTGTCCTCTTTTAGCCTCTGAAAATTATCTGCTGCAGCTAACAAATGTCCAACTCGATGGACTGTCAATGAATATTTCATGGTTAAGAAAATAAAATGCTGTACTGTGGTGACACAGTGATTTACAGCTGATTAAATATTACAGTCTAAGTGCACTGTGAGTTGACTGTGGCAGCTGTACATTGTAGCCTAGACCCTTAAACACTAGAGCACCTCAAAGCAACTGACATTGGACAAGTTTCTGAGGCCACTTCAGCAGACCATGGGTAATGTGGAGACTACTGTGTGTGTACACAAGTCAAGATAGCTTTCTACCTAAAATCATGCGAGTAAAGTTTAAAATGAGCAACCCGCACGAGGAGGCAAAATACAGACACCATCAGCCTCAAAACCTGTGTTATCGGCTCAGCTTTGGAAAGATGGATGTTGCTCCAAAGACGGCAATTTGCAAACTGTGTTTCATTTGGAGCTCATTTGCTATTAAAGACATCTTGACAACTAACATATTTCGTTATCTGAAAACTAAGCACCATGCAAAAGATAAAGAATATAAGAAGCCTTGAGAGTCAGCTGTCCATGACTGGCTTAAAGCAGCTACAGTACTAGCATCATTTAACGTAATCATTCAACAAAACCATAGAAAATATCTAGATAAAGATATATTTTATTCAATATTGCACAGACCTACTTAAGAGGTTACACATTAGCACACTTGCTGATTCTCTCCGTGAGACCGCTTTTGCACACAAAGTGTGAGGTCAGAAGTCAGGCCATTTGCCAGCTCTAGATATGATTAATCACCCCCCACAACAGCACTTTCTCTTGTAACTTTCAAATTATTAAGCATTTAGAGTGTCACTGCAGGTTTTTATGAGTCAAGGTAGCATGGAGTGCTTTTTCTCAATGGCATTAAATTGCTGTAACAAGATGTGTTTGCCATTACAGTCATTCATTTAGTCATTGGCACTGTGTGACTTACTGAAGACACGTCTGACACATCAGAATTAGCAGAGCAAAAATGTAGCATTAGCACATTTCCATGAACTGATTCCAACAAGACAGCAAGACTGATGCAAGAAGACAGGTCTTTTGTAAATACATTTGCCGACTGCGTAAGCACTTGGTATGTGTGTGTGTGTGTGTGTGTGTGTGTGCGTGTGTGTGTAGCGTTAACAGGCGGCAGAGGGGGGCCCAGTCGGCGATGACAGCTCTGAGCTGCTCTCTTTAGATGGACCCACAGCTCTCTCCTCGCTGTCGCCGTCTGAATTCAATTAACACCGCTGGCTGCTGTTCTGTTGCCATTAGTGCTAATTAGTTAAAACATCAGAGTATAAACAGCTAATTGGCTCTGGTAATTAATTCCTACTCTCCAGCATATGAGAGCAAGAACGGAAAGGGACAAAGGGTAGAGTGATGGAGTTCTGTCTTTGCAAAAGGAAACTTTCAGAGGTTATCTGTGGCTTTGTGCTATCAATGTTGGTTAAGAGTTATCTAAGAAACAGTGTGTGCCACTGAGAATGATCCCACTAATGGACAGACAAAAGGCAGAAAGCACTAAGCATCAGTTACACGATAAAACAAACGACTAGTGGCAACCTAATTGACATTAATTGCACATTTGGTTGCATTTTTCTGGAAACACGACCTGCAAAACATTACAATGTTTGCATTTCTGTCCATGCTGATATATAGCCTCACTTTACGTTTATTGCCCATGTGGCAGGGGCTCACCAGGGCACACTTCTTCTAGGATGTGACCCTACTCCTGCCTGACTGCTAGTCTGAATGGGTTTTCATAGGTACATTTCTCTGAGCTGCCCAAATCCATCCATATTTAAGTAGACCTGATGCCCTCCTCTGCTCCAGCCGGCCCGGTGCGGAGCTCGAGCTGTAATGGCTCTTTCCCCCAGGGAGGATCTGAGAGCCAGGACCAGGACTTTCACCACAGCTGGGACGGCTGTCTCTTGAGTGAGAGAGTGAGTGAGAGAATGAGAGACAGGAAGGGAAGCAGGCAAAGCTGGCAGATCTAACCCAGTAGTGTCAGACTCATTTCCTGGGTCAGCGGCTGGGTAATGCTCTATTAATTTGCTCCATTCTCCCCGTGAGGCAAAACTCAATCTCCAGCCGCAGCACACTGCTGTACCAGGCGTGAGGTGATTGATTGAATAAACAGCTGTCACTACTGTGAGCACCCACACCCTCCAATCCCAAGCATTCGTCTCTACGCCAGCCCCTCAGTCCACACACAATTTACATTATCTCCTGAGACAGCACTTGCTGCATGTGGGATGCCTTGCCCTCTAAAAGTCCTCGCTGCTATTTTCAGTTTTTGAAGATAATGCTGTCTCCTCCCCTCCGTTAACCTGCTGAATGCTCAGCTGCATCTTGTTTGCACTGAAGTAGCGCCACTCTCCCGTAAAGGAGCACCTTGTTCCGATTACAGGGATTAGCTACACACCATCTTAGGCAAAACACTCCGCCCCACTTGTAGGCTCTGTCCCCGGTCTCCTCTTCACTAACCGCTGCATGAATGCATTTGCCTTTTCAAACATGTGATACTGTTTGTGATCAGCTCTGAGCCAGGGAGTGTGAGGCTGTTATTTAACAGCACAATGCATCATTGTCAGAAGACAGTTGACTTGCTAGCCCTAATGCTAAAGCGGACACTCACTGGGCACAACTGTATGATTGACCTTGTTCCATTTCATCAGACATTCTCTGGAATGAGCAACAACTCCAAACTTCTTTTCCTCTTTACGTCCCCCATTTCCTCCATCTCTTCCCCATATCATCTGACCTCTATTAATTAATAAATTAATTAATTAATATCCTTGGCAGGGTTGCGCAAGAGCCGGTGCCTAGCTGGCAACACTCTCTCTCTCTCTCTCTCTCTCTCTCTCTCTCTCTCTCTCTCTCTCTCTCTCTCACACACACACACACACACACA
>JAUZST010001528.1:0-18550 GCA_034779995.1 Parotocinclus haroldoi | reverse complement strand
AGAACAGTCTTCCATTTTGCCACACTCCATTTTAAATGACCCCTGGCCCAGTGCAAACGTCTGAGCTTGTGGAGCTTTGCTTAGAAATGCCTTCCTCTTTGCACTGTAGAGATTCAGCGGGAACTGGGAATGGCACAGTGGATTGTGTTCACTGACAGAGCTTTCTGGAAGCATTCCTGAGCCCATTCTGTTATTTCCTTGACAGTTGCATTCCTGTTTGAGATGCAGTGATGTTTAAAGGCCCTATTACAAATAAAATATTGACATTTGCCATCTCCACTTCATTGCATTCAGTTTTTATTCACAATTGGTTTAGTGTCCCAACTTTTTTGGAATCTGTTTTGTAGTTTAAGACCACTTAAAATTATCTATGTAGATAGTGGAGTTAGAACCAGCGTTGAATCTGAAAATGATGAGGTGCTGGAGATGTGCAAGATGGAGGATGTTAGTCACTGAAAAGGCTGGAACGCAACGGGAATTTTAATTTCCACTCGTTTCCCACAGTTTAGTTACCTGGGAGACTTGCTGCTTTCTCTGTTGCGACTGAATGTACCTGACGGTAATTGCCCAGAAGGCCTTCATGTGAAGACAGGAATGCCTTCCACCCCACCCACACCAATTAAAGTTCTTTCAAGGCCAGTTATGTTCCTGTGGAACCAGTTATGTTCTCCTGACCACAGATATGCATGGCATCATATGAAGAGAGAAAGATGTAGTTTCAATGAAGTTTCATTAGCTAACAAGGTTACAGCATGAACCTTATATGTTATGTTCATATGAACGCTTTACCAACATGATGGAACGGCATCTAGACTACTTTTTGTACTAGGGCACACGGAATTTGGAGGGGCACAGCTGTCCCCTTTGCTTGCCAATCAGTTACAGGCCACAGCTGAATAAAAATAAGGATAATTAAAATGTTGAGGTACTAAATACTGTAGATTAAGTAATTTAAGTCTAAAGAGGGTGCTGCTGGATGCAAACTGAAGATGCAAACAAAATACATTTTAATTAAATTATTTGTTCATTTTTTGTTTAGGCTAACATAACTGGTGCCTATGCCTTTTTAATTAAGGCCTTAGCTTTAGTGTATGTACAGGGTGAGTAAAAAAGACACAGGACTTTTGAACCACAAGAGATATGTCACATGCCTTCCTTTCCATTGGAAAAACTTACCCTTGACTCATATGGCAGCTTTCAAGCTTTTCAAGCGGCCATGTTCTGGACATAGGCTAAAAAAATACTATTACTTGCTGGAGTATTCAGATAAGTCATTTTTCCCTTTTGTTTTTGAAATAAAAGGGTGTCCCGTGACTCAACCTGTATTTTTGGTCGGTTGGACAGCTGTGAGCTCTCATTGCCTTTAATTTCTTTTAAATAATTGTTGCTGTCCATTAATCCATGTGAAAAAAAAACCCCAAAACTGGGTCTGACTGAGAGAGTAAGCCACTCAATCTTTTGGAAAGATGCTGGAGCATTATGGGAAATGTAGTGCCTTATTTCTGCTCAGCAATCCAAGATGTCCGCTGATGTACTTCTACCTAAATTGAAGAACACCGTAAGCGGATGCTGTGATATAATCTAATCACAAGTGGCTTTCTTGTTAACTGCGACTAATTAGCTTTGAAAATCATTGTGTGAGACGGCAGATCAGATTTCTTATGGAACCCCTAAGCTTAACTGACATGAAAACCACAAAGCCGGAGTTAGGAAATTTTACCGTGACTCTTTAATAGCCCTTACGCTGTCAGAGGTTCTTCCTTTCTCCTTCCTGTGGCTGCACAGATGGCCAAATGACCCCAAATTCATTAGAGAACAAAGTTAAAAAATAGCAAATATTAAATAGGACTACCATTAATCAGTCAAACTCTGGAACGGTTCCCAAATGTGTGTATAAGCCAAGGATTGTTTTATAGGTAACACTTAATAATAAAAATGCATGAAATAGCATTAGTTCAGTGTTTCATTAGTTCATATAAGATAAGATAAGATAATTATTTTTCTTTATCAGTCCCACAGTGGGGAAAATCACTGTGTTTCAGCAGCAAGGGATAGCAAGGCACTCATATAGACAAACAAACTCTACAGTATATACAACATGAATAATAAAATTTAAGAACTCTTAAGATTGTATTGTATTGAATGTGAATCTAGTTTCCCTGTTTTACTTATAATTGCCATTAGAGTTAAGATAAGATTAAGTGAACCTGCTCTTAGAGATGCTGACATTATTTATGAGTTTATACGACCCTACAACCCTAGACCCTAGAAACAGTACAAAACAAACAAACGCAAAACTAAAAGTGGTCGTATAACATAGTGTCCCTCCTGTAAGTTAACAGAGGGAACAGAAACAGATAGTAAAGGCCAGAATATTCCATATGTTCATCTGAGCAATTCATACTGAGCAAGTGTGTAAATAAATCATGATGATGAGCATTTATCACATTATGCACTGAAGAGCTGAATGACAAAGTGCATCAAGCGGTTTAATTACAGAGCAGGCAGCAGGTCTGTAATTATATGTTTGCTGGATTGGACATTTCTGAAACAGCACCACAGACAGTCGATGGCTACTTTTTTGGTGAAAACATTCAGTGGTTGTTATTGTTGTTATTCCATCTGGACTTGCTAATGCAGGGAGTGATGATGGCGATCCGGCACGCAGTGTTGGAATCTGATCAAAATGTTCAATCATTTAAAATACAAATTAGGAGTATTATCTAAGTCAATGGTTTCCCATTAGGGAGTGTTTGAACAGTTTCAGCAAAGACAATGTGCTGTTTGTTTTAGCAAGAGAATTTTGCTATGTCTTTAAGCCCAACTGCAGTTGATTGCAGAGCGTTTAAGAGATTTACGAAAACATAACAAATCTTACAGAAGCAGTGGTTTAGACATCAACAACACGAAATTAGGAGACAAGACAAGGCAAGTATATTCAAAAAACGAAGAACAAATAGGAAACAGGATAAGTGGCAGTACCAGTAGGAATTTGAGTTAAGTGTTCGTGCTGCCCGGGGCTTGACATATGTCCAGACAGATTTACTAGAAAAAATAATCCAATCAGTTATTGTTGATGCCTTAAAGGAAAAGTTTCCACTGAAATGACTGTGCTTTCATGCTCATTTACCAGACGCTTATTGTCAAAGTTGAAATGGTTTAAATGAGTTTGCTGAGGGAGTGGAAATGTCACACGTTTATTTTCATAGTATTTGTAATTGATCTCTCTAGTCAGAATGCATTTAACCATGAATTCAAAATTTCAAACTTCCCTCAGTGGGTCATGATTCAGGGATGCCGACTGGGCCCAGACTACATGGTGGGGTCCAAGAGAATATACAGTACTGTGCAAAGTCTTAGGCCACCATTAGATTAGATATTCCATTGTTTTCAAAATGGTCTAATGACTTTAGACTACAACCAGAGAATTGTCTGATTACTGGTAGTAATGAGAAACCAGCTTCTATAGGCTACAGTGGCAAGAATGTGACCTCCCCTTACACTTGGGCAATCTGGATGCCAAGTTGAGCTTTCTACAGTCTGAAGATGCTTGATCAGGATTGGTCTTTTTTTTTTTTTTTTTTTTTAGAAAAGAAGCAGCTAAGAAATCACTTTTTTGGAAGAGGAGCAATGAGAGAAGGCCAAGCTATTCTAAAGATAAAACAAAGATAGGAATGAGGATCAGTATAAAAATATTATGGCGTAATGTCGTAATACTAAAGACCGGTATCGAAAATGTCAACATTGCACCGAAACAGAATAAATGAGTCCTTTCTCTATATGCCTAAATAAAAAGTGCACTCAGACTGGGTAACAGGGAAAACCCAAGTCTCTGCTCGTGTCGTCAATAAACATCAACAAACATGTTTTATTTTGATCAATTTGACGTTGAGTCTGATCTGCCATTAATCCTACGGCAATTGGGCATTTTTCCTTTTTGGCTTTACCATGTCCACAAAACCTGTAATTCTTCTTCTTCTTCTTCTTCTTCTTATTATTATTATTATTCTTATTATTATATTATTATTGTTATGTTTCACTATATTGTTATGCTAATTAATTGTATATATTCAGATGACTTTACCTAATGGCTTCTGAATGAGCCATTTGCTTCCAAAAGTTACATTACCATAGTTTGTATGGTAATAAAATAATAAAATAATAATAATTATAATTTAAGGAACTGTGTAATTATTGTTATATTGAACAAAACAAATTATTTATCAATAATTATGGTGCATTATAGAATGCAAAACGAAGGTAAAGTGAATTAAAACTAATTAAATTGGTTTTCTTCTCACACTTGTATGATAATACAAAAAAAAAACCTTAATCTAGTCTTGGTCTTGTAACGGTCTCAGCCACTCCCGGACAGGGTCATGACTTGCACTTGACTACTGAAGGCTTGGTCTTGACTGGGAGTGACGCTGTGCTGATTTGGACTCAGACTGGGCTCTAGAGGTCTTGACTACAACATTATTTGTTTGGGCCCAGTCACAGACACTGTGTTAGATACGGTATTTAAAGCGTTGCTAGACAACACATCTAATGGTGGCCTAAGACTTTTGCACCATCCTGTATCCCTGTAGAATAAACCTGTCTGGGCTGGGGGCCTTGTTAATGGTTTAGGCCTAGGCACCATCATGAGTAAGTGAGCAATGAGTAATGAGTATGGCTCGATTGATCACCCTACAAGATACAAGCCTAGCAGACATTGGTGGGCCATATATAAGTATTTCAATGAGCGCAGGCAGAGCAGTGGATAGCTACTTGACCTTCATGTTGTAAGTCCAGTCTTGAGTTTGAACCTTGGTCCTCAGGGACTGCTGTTTCCAGCAGTTGTCTCTTAGCTTCCAGCCACAGGAGCTGCTCAGAATATCTAATGACATCCTAATTATTTATGTATCAGCACTAAATCCTGAATCTGTCCGTGCCTTAGCATCTTTAGATCTGTTCTTTAGCAGCACGAGGAACGCTGTCCCAAGTAGACAATTAACGTCTAGACATAAATGATTGAAGCATATGTGACTTCACAATTTGTGTTGTCTATTTCCGTTGCTAAAATGCTTAATCCTAGTGACATAACAACACTTGAGAAGCTTAAATACAAATGTATTCACTGGAATGGATGAAGACCAGAAGTACCAGAAGCCCTGCAGAGAAACAAAATAAACGTACAGGATGTGACTCGGTGTTGAGTCTAGGCCAAGAGTCAGCTTCTGTTCTTTAGAAATCCGAAGTCAAGACAGTATGCTGCATGGCATGCTTTAAGACAATCCCTAAGCCAACAACAATGCGTCACGAAGAACACAGTTTTCAAAATGCCTTCTAGTGATTTAACCAGACTTCCTCATTTCCACATGACAGACAATGGTCTGTCTGTTAGTTGCCATTCCTGTAGCGTTTTTTTGTTCAGCTGAATGAGTTTTTCAAGAGCACCGTTTCATGCAGGTGTGGGTTCCTTTGAGTTGGCGACAGTGTTCTGGTCCTCCTTTGTGCCACAGACCTTCGGCTGAGATAACAACCTGACAGCAAGAGGATCCTTTGCATTATTTTAAAATGCATATACAAGCCACTTAAGTTGTTTGCATTCCTCTCAGTTTAAGGCTGATCATACAAAGGAAAGCAGATTCCACGAGAGGTTACTCAGTATTAATTACTTTTAAATCTTCCCATTAGGAATCCATGACAGTCTAATTTTTTTCTAGTAGCCTGGTACACTGAGGTTGCTCTCACCGCAAGTGAAAGAGACCCAAAAAGTCTAAATATGTGATTTTTCTTGTTAGTGTAAACAGAAAATGAACTTAATTTCTAAAAAGTAAACTCAATCTTAGTATCCAACTACTAAGTACAGGTGTGTTAACGTCCAACACCAGTTTTAAGGATTTTAATAGGAAGTAAAATGTGTCCTACATGCATCTTACCTCACGTCTGAATGACGGAAATCTAGTACAAGTGAACCCCTGTGACATCTGCTGTCAGAAAAGAGACTCGCAGTCTTGAAGGCAGAAAACATCATTTTTTTCTATTTCAATTTTATAAAGCATTGAATCACTATTTTGTACAGTACTGTACTGAATGCTTTCATATTATGTTCAATTAATTGTATTGTTTAAAGTAAAACAAAAGGTAGAGTAGATGTACAGTAACTTTCAATAAAGTTTCACATTATACTTTCAAGATATTCCTCAACATCAAAACAAAAACAACATTTCAAACATTCTGGTCAATTAAAAAAATGTATATAATAAAATATCTACCCATTTAGGGTAACCATTATAACGCTATCAAGAGCCCAGCCTTTAAGGGTTTAAAAGAGTTTTTGGATAATCTGGGGTTAGTCACAACAATGTGACAGGCTTTACACAAAGCTGTCCTGTATGCTAGGGTGGACTGACAGAAGACTCTTCTGAAAAAGTGCTGCAGAATGTTTGAGGGTCAGATGAAACACATTTTTGGACTAAATGCCAAACACCGTTTGGTTAAAAACCAAGCACAGCACAAATTTACCTCACATTTACCTACTGTGAAGCATGGTGATGGCACCATTATGTGGAGATGTTCTTCTTATGCTGACAAGTATTGCTTTAGTGTTACAATTATAATTAATCCCGTGCCAATGGGTGGCCCAGCTTACTCCAAATTTACACAGCCACTGTGTTTTGCACACAAAATATTCGGAACTGTTTTGCCATCAGTTCAGTCCTCTTTAATGAATATTGTAGTGTTCTTATAATCTGCTCTAGAGATTATGTTGTTTGGAGGTGGGAATGTGAGGGAAGATCCACGACCTCCTCCTGGATGTTTATGTGGGATATACAATCATAAGCGTTTTATTCGTAACACTACACTGATGGTGGGTATTGTTACCCACCTTTGCCCTCAAAACAGCATCATTTCCTCATGGCATGGATTCCACAAGTTGAAGCATTCCTTTGAGACTGTGCTCCACTTTGACATGACACACACAATTCCTGTCGATTTTCCACATGATTTTCCAGGTTCCCAAACCCACACCAATGTTTTTAACGTATTAATCATTTTAACAAATTGCTCAAGTTTAAAGAAGGATGCAGTTAGTAAGGATTTCACAAGAATATTTGGTTTGACCTACTTTGATCATTAATTGTACTAAAAGTATTTCTGCTGCTCTTATAACTCTAATGACTTTGTAATAACTCTTAGCTCTAAATATGTTCTTGTGAAGCAAATGTAGCGGATTCTGAGATTCGACCAGAAACGCATATTAACAGTTATGTCATTTAATAGATTATCCAGATTACATCCAATTAAAATGTATTTATTCTTACAATACGAGCATTTAGGGTCTTAAATTAAGGGCCTTGCTCAAGGACCCAACTGTGGTAGCTTGGCAGAGGCAGAATTTGAACCCTGAGCCTTTTTGTCCGTAGTCCACTAGGCCACCACATGTCTACAGTGCAAATTCATACTTCAAACCAAAATCTTCTTTATGCTTCTCGATTCTGTTAGATGAAATCAAACCATACTCAAATCCTTTCCTGTGCTTAAAAAAATTACGCCCATTTATAGCGAGCCATCTAAAATAACGTCATTCTTATTAAAACATGTGTCCCAATGCATAGCATACATTTAATACTATAGTACTTTTGGTCAAACGTTTTGTGTCCCCTTTAGGAAGTCATTTTTACTGTTTATTGCCCCCTTTCCCAAACACTGAAATGAAATCTACTCCCACAAATTTAGCCACTGCCACAGAATGTGAAGCCTGTTTGCCCTGGATTCCAGGTAAGGCATGGTTTCACTGGTAACACTGTTCTCACTGTTTGTACACTAAGCACCTCTAACACCATAAAAGTAATAACGCCACAGTTACTGATTATACTGTTTGGTTTCTCCATGTAGCAATTTAACCCCAAAAATGCCCAGCAATTGGTCCAACAATGAGGTAGAGCTTTCATTTAATCACATATGTTATAAGGATAATATATTCAGGCAAAGGTCTAACATGACTGACAATAGGTTAGTCATGTGCCGCTCGTAACTTAATCATGGTAATGATTTAAGGAACAAAAAGGAGCTAAAAGTCATTACAAATGCTAGCTTTGCAGCACTGACAGACATCAATATGGCAACAAAAACAGAGCATTTTGAGACCAAACAGCCTAGATGTTGCTAAATAAATCCTATATACAGATGTGTTTGGCATGTTGCTATGCCATTGCATTATCAAACAACAAGCTACACAAAAGAACAGAATGTAATAACTGGCGAATACCTTTAATCAAAAAACCCATTGTACAGACTGAGAATTCTATCTGGGTATGAATGTGGGAAAGACTAAAGTAAAGAGAATACACCTGCATGACAACAGAGGATTTATCAGTAGGCCTCAAGAACAGAAAGGCCAGGTTACAAAGCAAAGACAGACACTACTCCTCATGATCTAAAGCATACCACGTCATCTATGAAACATGGTGCCAGTGGCATATGTGGATCTGAAGATCCATCAAAGTGCCTCAGAACTGATTATGGGGGCAGGGGTGAGCTGGCTAAGGCTAATAGCTATTTCAGCATCTGAGTACTGGATAATGTTCATATATTAGGAGTAATTCATTTAAGCAGACAAACATGTCAGAATTTACAAAGCTTTTGACAGGGCTTGAGAGAAACCACAACATCGCCCATAATTCATTTACATTTACAGCATTAAGCAGACGCCCTTATCCAGAGCGACTTACAGTCCAAGCCATCGGGGGTTAAGTTTCTTGCTTAAGGACCCAACTGTGACAGCTTGGCAGAGGTGGGATTTGAACCCTGGACCATTAGGTCCAGAGGCCAGTATGTTAACCGCGAATGTAGCGAGATTAAACCAGAAACACATATTAGCAAATATGTCATTTAATAGATTATCCAGAGCCACTTACAATCAATCCATTCTTACAATACAAGCATTTAGGGTCTTAAGTTAAGGGCCTTGCTCAACGACCCAACTGTGGCAGCTTGGCAGAGGCAGGATTTGAAGCCTATATTTGAATATTGTCCGTATTGTCCGTATTGTCCCCTTCCCAATCACTGAAATGAAATCTACTCCCACAAATTTAGCCAGCAGAATGGGAAGCCTGTTTGCCCTTGATTCCAGGTAAGGCATGGTTTTATTGTTCCCACTGTTTCCAATGCAGTTGTACTAATTATCTAGTCTTACGTACTTTGTCCGTCCCCTTTACTCTGTTCTCTAAGGGTCAGGACCCTCACAGATCAGGTGGATCACTGAAACCGAAATGGTGGTGGTGTGTTAGTGTGTGTTGAGCCGCTACGATTGGATCAGACACAGCGGCGTTGCTGGAGTTTTAAAACACTGCTCACGTACTGTCCACTTTATTAAAGACATTCACCTTATTGCTTCACCTTCTAGATAGAGACAGGAAACTGATAGAAACTGCTACATAGTTTGTGTTAGTCACCCTCTAACTCAGGATGCTGAGTATACATTTTTGGCTGGTGCATAATTTACTTAATGCTAATGTAGGTTGTAGGTTGGGCTAGATCTCAATATACAGTAGTCTAAACTATACAAAGGCTTAACACAAGACTGTTCCTTAAATCAAAAGCTTGATGCGTTTGGAAAATTAAACATATTTTCTGCTGCAAAACCACATTATTGGGTTGTTGGGCTGAGATGGTTTTCTCTAGCCAAAGCTGTTGCATTCCATGTTTAAATTAGGTGGTGGTGGTTTTATTCTGGACTAGCTGGTAAGTGAGCATGGATTTATGCCACCAAAGCAGCTTGAGTTGTTTTTTCTGGGAACTATTTTAAGAGGAATCGCAAGAAAGAAAAGTCCCAGACAAATATGTAAAGTCCAGTATACGTAGTGCTGCATTTTAGTCACTGACATGCTGGTCAGCCAGCTTTGAAAGCAAAATCAGCCAAACACATTTAAGTTTACTAGCTGCACCATCAAAAGACAAACAATAACCAGCTCAGACCAACCTGGGCCAGTATGGAACATTCAAATCCTTTGGTTTTGCCAATTGATCAGGATGCCAGATATAATTTGCTGGTCTTTTCTGGTTATTTCTGCCACCTAACTTAAACTGTCAGTCTTGTAGTTTAGTTCAGTTTTAATGTCAGGGTGATTTGCTCTGCCCAGTTTAATCCCAGCATTACATCGGGCAGCAGACACCAGCTTAGTCTAGCAATGATCTAATGCATGGCAGCCACAGTTTTCCTGAAAATGCAAGGATTCGATTGTAGCCTTTAATTGAGAAATCTTATACAGTTTACTCATACAGTCGTATACAGTTGACGCTTAGTGTCAATGAAACAAAATAAAGAGAAACATGTCACAGCTTTATCTTTAATCTTTGTGTATTGGGAGAAATGTAATTAAACACGTTGTCAGTAAATAAGATAATGATTTGAAAATGATTTGAAAATAATGATTTCAAGATTTCATGATTACAAGACAAACTTATGGACATATTTCCCTACTTTCTTAAGGTCTCCAGAGCCACCACTATTACCCTAACACAGGATGTATACATTTTGCTCCCAAGCTGATGTCAGATCAGCAAAAAGGTCTTCTGGCAGCTACAGACTGCACAGATGACAGGGCCTGAGGCTTCGCAAGATGAGGAGGCTCCTCATTCATTCTGCACTTTCAACACCTGAGAAAAGGGGGAATTCCACCTTTTCATCCTAAACAGGTTTCTGCCCCACAGCACTCACACTGCATTCTTATAGCTTTTGAGAGTTTTTCAGATGATTTCCCAAAATAAGTGTTTGATGAAGCTATTTGAAGCGAACCTTTTGAAGCACTTGTCGTTCCATCCAATGCCAGTTCAAGGTCTTAAAAAGTCACTGTGATGGACCAGTAACCTGGGCGTTTGCTTGGCAGCCTGAGGTTTTGCTGTTGGTGTGACTTCTATTTCTTGTTGACTTTCTTTGAATTTAACATTTGAAGAGTCACCTGAAGAATTTTATGGTACTTTTATGGTGCAAATCTGAAGCAATGTTTTTTTGAGGTTTTTTTTTCATTTGTTTTCACAGGGCAGGAAAAACCCTAGACAGGGTGCCAATCCATCAAAGGGCACATACACTTACAAACTCATACACACACTCACACATCAAGGGCACTTTGGAAACAACAATTAACCTAACACGCATGACATTGTAATGTGGGAGAAAACTGGAGCACCTGGAGAAAACCCACACAGACAACGGTCGGGAGCTGGGATGTCGGGTCGAACCAGGAATCTCGGGGCTGTAAGACGCCAGTGCTGACCACTGCACCACCGTACCACCTGCAGTGTTTTCCATGCAAAATATATTTGCCTACATGTCTGTTGTCACTATTTCCTTTTTCGCCCCCTTCAGCATTGCGCCTACTCTTCATATGATCGTTGCTGAATTTCCACTCCTTTTGAAAAACAGCAAAATGAAAAGTGCTAAAATTCCTTATTCTAGTTTGATAAACATCCAGGTCTTTAAAAATGTATTGTAGAAAGTATGAAAGCAGAAATCTTTGTATGAAAGCAAACATTTTTGTTGTTTACAATGCTGATTCATAAGCGTTTCTAAATTAAAATAACACAAAAACTTATATTGTGGTTAAGGCACTGGATTCTAATCCCACCTGTGCCACAGTTGGGCCCTTGAGCAGGACCCTTAACCCACAATTGCTTGGATTGTAAGACTGTAATAATTGTAAGTCGCTCTGGATACGGGCGTCTGCTAAATGCCGTAAATGTAAATATACTGTATGTAGTATGTGTTTGAGGTCATATTTGTTTTTTAAAGCCATTTATCACTGCCTGTTGTATAACACCCTTTAAGATATTCCTGTCCTAGCCATTATCACTTGTTATTTCTATTCATTTTTGGCCACATAATAATAATACATTTTATTTAAAGCTCCTTTCAAGGAACCTAAACCCGACCTGGAAAAATGGCAAGATCTGCACATCCTATTAATCCCATTTATTTTTTATGACTGATCAGATCTGAAACCACAAGGACCACATTTGCTCAAATTGCCTAAAAGTCAGCTTCTATTAATTTTATTTTCTATTAATTATGTATATTTATATGTATGGTCTGGACTCTGACGTCTGCTGTCTTCTGATGGTTATGATAGATTATGGGAAAATGCGCTGAAACACAACGTTTTAATATATCCTTAATTATGAATATGTCATTTTCTAATCATTTGTGCTGTCAAATGTCACTGTGACCTTCAAATCCTGTCACATGCAAGCCTTTTTAACTACAGAGCAAAATCTTCTCTTCCTAATTGTATGAATTGAGATTGCAGCTATAACGTGTGTATTTACAAACCATGTGTTTTATGTTGTGTGGACTTTGCTTGTTCTTAATATATTTTATGCCCATTGTTTAAAAGACCCTAAGTGAACAGACAATTTAGAATCTCTTTTTTGTTATTTCTCTTTGTGGCCCCAGACCCCCTTACTAAAGCCATCCATAAATCGCTAGTGACGTCTCTGAGGCTAACCATTCAAAGGCCGAGAGAAAAAGTGAAACACATCTGCTGTTCCTTAGGGTATACTCTGGAGCACTCAGAGCACTATGGGTTGACCGCAGCGTAATGTCCCACGTCTACTCTTACAAAGCAGGGCAGCCACACTCGTCTTAGAGCTTTTAGAATGAGAGAAGTGTGTATTTGTGTGAAGTATGTGGTGCTTATGGTATGTCTCATAACAGCATTTGTGGTTGGGCTGTAGAAAGCGGCATACAAGAAGTGACAAATGCATTTGATTTAGGAATTAATTGCTACTTCATAGCTGTGATGTATCCGTTCGAAATAAACATGCCAATCATGTCGTATCACAAGGATCTGACACGCCCCCACTTTGGTTCTTGTCATGTTTAAGAGCTTTACGGCCCTGATGATTTGCATAAGCACTTGCCCCTAACTGGAATTCACCCAGTATGCACAAACTTCCTCTGCATTCCCTAAACTCCCTGAAGAGCTCAAACCTTTACCAAGTCTCAAGCACAGCTTTCCCCTCTCTTAATATACCATGATCTTCAATTGATGTGGTCACCCTGTCAAATTACTGAATAACAGGCATGCGATTTCCATAATCAACCACCAGCAATAGAATCGCATCGTGTAGATCGTTGAAAGAAAGACTTACTGTCAAATGTAACCGCTGTTACTGTAAAGTGGAAATGTCTGGAAGAAACAGCAGTTAATCTATGAAGAGGTAGGCCAGACAAGCTCAAAACGGGACTGCAGAGTGCCACAACGCTCACTACTGAGTGACAAACTGTCTCTGGAAATATGTCTGTGTAGGTTCTCACTTATTAAGGTCATGGTAGACACCAGGGCCCAAGTTGTGACCTATTTTTGAGTCATTGTCCCACCCTGCCATGTGCGTCATTAGGGTCACATGGGTCGAGGTGTGAATGCGAATGTTAAACTGCTTAGGAAGGGATGACATGACTGCTTTGTAGGTGGCTGATAATCGACGTCTTAAACCACCCCCTCTGTTTAATGATGGTCAATGTAATTGTACACAGATGGCCTCCTTTACTCCACTTTCCAGCCATCTTTTATGTCTAAAAGTTTTTTGTTGTTGTATCAGATGAATCCACAAATCAACGTAGACACTCAAGGAAACAATCATAGTTTCAGTAAAGGGATTTCTAAATCCTTGCAGCTTGCACTGCAATTCTGGGAAAGCCTGAGCTCTTAATATTGAGGTAACAGTCTAAGGAAGAGGCCCTTTACTGTCCTGGGATGGCAGTGCCACTGTACACAAAGCAAAGTTATTAAAAAGTGGTTTGGCAGTTTTGTGGCCTGTGTACAGCCCTACATCCCACCCAACACTTTGGGGATACATTTTAACACCAGCTAAGAGGTGGCCTTTTTGCCCCAAATCAGTGCTTGACCACATTTATGCTCTTGTGGCTTATGGGAGCATTCCCATAACCATGTTCCAAAACCTAATGGAAACCCGTCCCCAAACAGTTGAAGCTGTTTCAGAAGCAAATGAGGCCATCTCCGTTTTATAAATGCCAATGATTTTGAAACGTGATGCTCAGCAAGCAGATATTTGCATGAGCTTCAGGTGTTCACATAGTTTCGGCCGTGTAGTGTAACGTCTTTTGGCAAGGACAGAGTCAAACACAGGACTCTTGTCTACTGTTTCAAAACAAATTAATACTGGTGTCATTGACAAAGTTGGAACAGCTTTCATGTTTTGAACACCATCATGATCTAGGATGTGTGGGCTCCAGAACAACTTACTGGTAAGGCATATAGTCATTCTTCATCCCGTAACAAGGAACAGCCACAAATGGTTCTTTTTAATCACGTTGCTTTGTTAAGTTAGCTTCAAACGGTGGGAAAGCTATAAATTCTGGATTGGGTTATGGGCAGTGAAAGAGTGTAGCTGTCTTTAGACTCGATGGAAACTATAATTGTTATTTCAACCAGTGGACAAAAATGCATCATGACAGTACTGTATAGAAGAGGCGACTGTGGTTTCGTCTTGACGTCATGGCAATTAAGTTAATGAGTAAAAGCCATGAATGAGCAAAAAGCCACAGCCTTTTCCCTTAAGAGTCTGTCCTAAGAGAACTCACTATGGCCAATGGGCATGTTAACACACATAAAAGAGCCAATCTGGCCATGCTCTCTTTCTTATACCCACTTTCAGGAATTCTTGCACATAACGGAGCTCTGCTCCACACCTACTATTGCTGTCTGCTTAGCAGCCACGTCTGCATAAATCCACAGGTGAGCCACCAGACATGAAACCTGAACTTGAACCTGTTTCAGCTGAACTGAGATAAAACATCTGCCTTCAATTGCAACTCTCAGAACCGACTGCCTTTGGAAGCAAAACTTGTTTGCCGTTATGGTTTGGGGTTTGATGGATGAGCCTCAACCCAAAGTGTAAGATCGCAATCGGCAATACTTGGATAGATATAATGCAAACCACCCTATACCGATGATGGTATGAATCGAGGTGTCATCAGCTGGCAGTGAGACAGATACTACTGGGTTTGGTCGATGGCAAATCTGTTTTGTTGAAGATTGGTGTTTGCTGCAGTTTGCTGAAGAACGTATATCGGTCTGGAGCTGGATTTGGTTTGTATTGAACCTCTAGGTTGAACGAAGGGAACTCATTGCTACAGCACAAAATGACGTTCTAAAAAAGTTACTGCAACAAGTCGTGATGCATGATGACAGGAGAACTCTACCTGACCAACTCCAAAGTGCCAACAAAAGTGAAGGAGGAATGATGATGTGGGATTGCTTTAATGGCTTGGACTAGGGTTCTTAGTTCCAGTAAAAAGGAAAATGCATGAATGAGCAAGAAGCCACAGCCTTTCCCTTAGATGTCTCTACCCAGAAAGCTTACTGAGGCCAAAGTGAATGTTAAAAAGAGACCAAGCTGACCAACCTCTCTCCTACTTAAATACCCTTTCACACATTCTTTCTGGAAATCCACACCTCAGCTTCTATTGAGTTCTGCTTAGCAGCCACGAGTCTGCATGAATCCACAGGGGAGCCATCAGGCATGAACTTGAACCTGCGTAAAATGCTGATAAAAACTGATAATCAAGGAAAAAGCAAGTTGTTTTTAAGGGTAACTCCCACTGCCGGGTTCCAAACTGTTCATAAGATCCAAACAATTGAATCTAATCCCGAGATCGCCATATGGCTGTGAAGCAGTAAAGCATACCAACATTAGACTCAAAATCCGAGTCTGGAGCGATGAATTAGGCTTCGTTAGCTAACAGTGATGACTGGACCATGTTAACCAATGTTACCTGACCAACTGCATAGTACCCGCAATAGCGGAGGAGCAATTATGATTTGGGGGTGTTTTAATGGTTTGGTATGGGCGTCTTAGTTCCAGTAAAAAGGAACAGGCATGAACGAGCAAAAACCCACAGCCTTTTCTAAACATATTTCTCATATGACAGCCAGCTGGACAATGTGCATGTTAACACAAAAGAGGGACCAAGCTGTCTAAAATCTTTCTTATGTACATTTGCGTTTCTGTTTTCATCTTTTGATTTTCATATTGAATTTCCAACAGAGATGCTGTGTAGTTTCATTCAATACGATTTGACTAACCATGTGTTATTATTTTCAGGTTTTAATCATTCCTTTATTTTCCTGCCTCATACCTGCTTCATCCAGTTCAGAGCTACAGATTGCACTCACTGGGTGCAAGACAGGAAGTCACGGTGCTAATCTATCGCAGGGCACATGCATACACACGTACATTATTTAGCAGACGCCCTTATCCAGAGTCACTTACAATTGATAAACCAAGCAGAAGGGTAAAGGGCCTTGAACCATGGACCTTCTGGTCCATAGGCCCGTACCTTAACCACTAGGCCAACTGATTTTTGGAATGGAAGAGAAGACCAACACAGGCAGTAGGAGAGACGGGGTCTGTTTTAATATTTTTGACCCAAAGTTTGATTTCATACATTACGTGTAATTCAATTCTGTTTTAGTCCACACAATGGGACCGAAAGATTGGGAACAAGTTGTCCATTTTATCAACATTTTCAGGTTTTAATTTTATTTTAATTTGATTTTTAATTTTTAATTTAACTTACCTTACACTATTTTGACACCAAATGTCGACAGTTTAATTGTAATAATTTGTTATTTATTTTAAACTATTTTTCCTATAATTTAATATACATTTAGTATTTGTTTAATTAACATCTAGGCCGCCCATGGAGGACGGGTCCCCTGTTGAGTCTTGGTTCCTCCCAAGGTTTCTTCCTACCATTTTGGGGAGTTTTTCCTTGCCACTGTCCCCCTGGGCTTGCTCGACTTGGAATTGGCCTTTTAGATAATGTATTACTGTAAAGCTGCTTTGAGACGATGCTACGTTGTAAAAGGCGCTATATAAATAAAATTGAATTGAATTGAATTGAAGTATGGTGATAACTATGGGAGTTATGGCTGTACCTGTCAGACACACAAGCTGTGCAGTGGACCACACCCACTCACAAACACACCTACTATCACCGTCTTACTGATTACTCTCACCAGGTCCTCATCATCTCCACCCTTTTTATTCCACGCTTGCTCATTTGCTCTCTGCTGATTCACTCGGTTCGACCCAGTTTTAAAGCGTTTCTCTCAGTGTGTTTTCGATTTTTGCCTTACCGTGTTTTTGACTCCCGTTTCCGTCCTCCGACTTCGATTCTCGCCTTACGTTTGGACCTTGTTTGCTGTGACCGGTTGCCGACTCTGGACTGTTTTCGTTTTCGGATTTTGCCTGCCGATTCTGTTAAAGATTCTGTTTAGCCGAGCTGCATTTGTCTCTGCATTTTTACAAGGTGTTACAGTACCCTATAAACTTCTCATAACACATAAGAGGCAGAGTTCCTGTTGTACGCTGCTATTGCATATTTGAATTTATTTAATGATTAGAGAAATAACAACCAAATTGGATCCCATGTGTTGTGTTTGTTAGCCAGTTTCTTGGCTCAGGTGTGTCCAGCAGGAAAGACGCTAACAGATGGCTTGAGCTTCTCGGACACATTTGATTGACAGTAAAAAGGGCAAAGGAGGGTGGAAGCTTTGTCATCAGTTACAGCGATAAACAATCAATCATGCCAGCTTTAGCAGTGGTGAGAAAAACTGTGACATTGACACGATGATTCAGAGAGACAAAAGATGCGCACTCCATAGGTTTGTGAACCTTTCTGGATTTCTAATTTAAAAGTATTTCAAGTTAGAAATACAATAATAAAATATTACTTATATTATATTATCAGTAATCATGCCTCAGCTTGACTAATTCAACAAAGTATTTCTGTTTTAATGTCTTTATGGAACACACCAATTATAATTCTCCTTCCCTGGTACAGGTGGCGTGGTGAAGTGGTGGTGAAGACATGGTTATCGTTGCTATCTCACAGCTCCAGTGACCCATTTCAAGTCCTGGCTTGGTTTATGGCTGTTTCCTCCAGGTATTCTGGTTTCCTCTGACATTCCAAAAGTTATGTTAGGTCTACGGTCATCTCTAAAGTGTCCGGTTAGCAGGGTGACAGCGCGGCTTGAGAGATCCTTAGCATGAATGCCCTTCCTGTTCCATTGTGGGATTACTCCAGGTATTCATTTTCCCTGCATTAGATTAACGAGACTCCATAGGTGACCCCTGCGTGAGTGTAGCCGACTATATTGTTAGAACTTTGGCCCTGCCGTGAACAGCCATTGATACTGAAGTGTGTGTTGTCAAGGTTCAATAGATCCAACAGGTATGGCTACAGGATAGGGCTACAGCAGTGAGGGAATTGAACTATTGACCATAAGGTTGAGTGTTGCTTCCAGTATTGGGTCAAGGACACCCTGTATGTTTTAAGATCGTAACAGATGTCAAGCCGAATTTATTTTGATTGCGTCTTTAACAAACATCTAGGGCCACAGCCTATTTAAGCCAGCCTAGGGTAAAATTGGTAAGGAAAAAAAATCCCCTAACGTTATTGTTACGTGCAAGGAGTTGCACGTATTTTTATTATTATTATTGTTGGGTTCTGTTACTGAATGCAGGCAGGTTGTAC
>JAUZST010001517.1:0-18553 GCA_034779995.1 Parotocinclus haroldoi | reverse complement strand
AAAAACTCCCTAAAATGGTAGGAAGAAACCTTGGGAGGAACCAAGACTCAACAGGGGACCCGTCCTCCATGGGCGGCGGTATGGATGCTATGGTGTGGATCCTGAGTTTGATACGCTGGCATTTTTTGCGCACTATGCACTGGACAGCCAAAATATTGGGACGCCCCCACGGGCTAGACCTACAGGAGCCCCTGTGCAAACCGTAGGCGTTAATGTGCAATGACTCCTCCTCCACCGAACTTAACAGTTGACACAATGCATTCTCCGGGCGGTCGCCAAACCCAGACTCCAGAGTCCAGTGGCCAGCGGATGCATGTCTGCGTGGGGCAAACGGACCGAACGATCGAGAGGCGTGTCCCAATACTTCCGTGCAGAATTTTGACCGTTCCTGTGATCATGATCACAGGACTGGAAAAAAAACAAAACGTTCTCCTTTTTTTGGAGCGGGTTAGGGGGTTAGGCCTCTCATGGAATGCGTGCCCCCTCTCGAAAGATGGAGAAAATGTCTGAAGGGTTGTTGTTCGCTCGCGAATAAACGCCACGGCGTCCGAGGACCACGTGAGCCTGCCAGTTTGGGTTATATCACCCCCCTCCCCGATGTTTACGGTGTTGTTGAGTCACGTAAGGCGCCCGCTCTGTGTAAATGTCGTGACGTGGTTGGAACAGGACGTGACTAACACCTGAACGAGCGGAAAGACGGACGTGGACGGCGGGGGTGGTGCAGGAAATGGATTTGACACTAAATTAGGGGTTGCAATAAAAGGAAAGTGCCAGGGCCCCTGCAAACCGGACCAGGATAAGCGGGCGCAAAGTGTGAAGAGGAAAGAATAGTCACCTGCGATTGGGTAGGATGGAGAGGAGAGCTTTCAGGTCAGGTCCATCATTACATGGCCAGCACTTAGAAGGCCGGGACCGCCAGGGACATGAGCGAGAGACGAGATTTTTTTTACATCATACAAGAATTTAAAGAAATAATAATAATTATACACTTGACACTTATTTTTCCAAAGCCTTTGTGGCTTTGCTCAACGACTCCAACCACAGTGGCAGCTTGGGAGGAGGAGGGGGGGGGGATTTGAACCCTGGACCCTGCCAGTTCAGAGTGACCGAACACGCAAGTCTGTGGACTGTGGGAGGAAACCGGAGTACCCGGAGTAAACCCATACAGACGCGGGGAGGACATGCAGACTCAACACTGAAAGGACCCCAGGCAGCCCCGCCCTGGGATCGAACCCGGGTCCTTCTTGCTGTGAGGTGGCGCTGCCACCCCGCCCCCCCGAACTTGTTTTTCCCTGTTAGCCAATCAGAGTGCAGCGTTTATTACGGCCTGCACAGAAAGTGCTGATTTCGTTCCGACTTGACTTGGGTCGTTCTGGAACCTAGAACGACTAGAACGTTCTAGAACGTCTGTTCATGGTCGTCCAGAATCCTGTAGAGAGTCGTTTAGTCGTTTAGAATTTGTTTCAGTCTTTCAGAATTAATTGGTAAATCGATCCCACTGAGCCGCCCTGGATTCAATGCAATTCAAAATTCGGGCGACAGTGGCAAGGAAAAACTCCCTGAAAGTACAAGGAAGAAACCTTGGGAGGAACCAAGACTCAAAAGGCGACCCGTCCTCCATGGGTGGCCCAGATGTTCATTAAATAAATACTTAAAAGTGTACTGAGTTATAGCAAAAGTACGTCAATAAAATTTAAATCAACAACGAATCAATAATACAATTTAACTCAGAAATAAAATAAACAAAGTAAATTTGTAAAACAAAATAGATTAGACAGGAATAGACAGGAAGCACATCGTCTCCTAAGGACCAAACGATGGAGGGAGTTCCTGAGACCGCGATCCTACCGCCACCACGTTTCGCAGATGAAACTAATCTCAGGCTGGACGCCAGACGTAACGCTTTTCATCTCAACCCAAAAAGGTCTCTTTCGGTCTCACGCTTTCCCCACGACCTCCCGGACCGGCCCCGTGAACGTTAGTATAAGCCAGTGCCACCTTTAGTTGCTCCGAAGTTACCCCTCGGAGTACGGTCCTCTTTTGAATTCCATCCATTTGCACACGTTCGAATCCAAACTCTTTAGAGACAGAGCTGTAACCCCTTCTCCATTGTTCGAGCCGTGATGCACGGACATGCCGTGGAGGACCAGGTATGCAGAAGTAGAGAACATTTTCAAGGATTCAAAGAACTTGGGTCATGTTGTTCTCTCCACCGTTTTATCCTGGCATGCTTTTTTTTTTTTATTATTTTATAATTTTTTTTTTTTAATGAACCCCGAAGTTAATTTTTCATTTATCCTTAAAAAAAAAAAAAAAAAAAAAAAAGAGAAATCAAAACATGCTGCGTGCTTGTTTTCCTTGCCAACTCCCTGTTCCTGGCTCCAGCCCAAAACCGCCGAGTCACACAAAACCTTCATTCATCTCTTCATCTTCACTCGCTCATTACAAAGCTCTTTGTCTGCTCTTGAAACACAGAGGCTGGGAAACGTTCTAGAGAAAAGGTCTATCAGAAGAAACCACGCGCACGCACGCACGCGCGCACCCACGCCTGGGGCAAATCACTGCAGCAAGTTTGCCTGGAAACCCAATAGAAGCGCACCCAAAAGAAAGCCAACTCCAAACAGACAGCCGTTTAAGCCCAGGCTCAAACCCAAACTCATCACTAGATGGTACACCGTGGACACAAAGGGGTACAACATGGTCAGCAACAATGCCCTGGGCTTTAAACCATGGCGTGCCAAGAAAATGCCCCCAAAGCTCAAGCCATTAGGCCACCCACGACGGCCTGAGCCTTTCATACGAGGCAGGACGGATCTGCTTCACCCGCTGTGATCTCCTGCTGCTGTAGCCCATCTGCTCCAAGGCTTGACCTGTTGTCCGCCCAGATGTCCCCGTTCTGTCAGCTCAGCCCAGTCTGGAGTCTCCTCTGACCTTCAGCGTTCTGTCTAAACCCCGCTCAAAGTCGCTCAAATCAGGCTTGTTGCCCGTTCTGGTGCTCGGTTCCATTCTAGAGCTCGTCTCGATCATTCCCAACGTCCGGGTTTTCGACTCGTGACTGGCTGATTAGACGCCTGCTAGAAAGAGTATCATCAGGTCCATCGTACCCTCCTCTTAAAGGTCTTATTATTTCGCTCGGCACCATTTGAATACGTTTAAATGAAAAATAAAATAACTAAGCTGGTACGGTGCTCGTGATGCTCGTGATGCTCGTGGCATTAGTCTCTCTTGTCTAGACAAAACGTGCCGATTTGTGTTTGTTCCTTCGACACAAACTTGATTTGACTTTATTTACTTGAGCATCTGCCCAACTGGCTGAAACGACCAACCAAAGCAACGGAACACGATACCGAGCGTCAATTTCGGTTCAGGTTAAGTTGAAAGCAGGCTTTGAGGGCCATTTGAGGTCATTCCTGGACTCCTCCCGCACTTGGATTTTCTCATATCTCACCCGACGTTCCCCAGTAACATGTGCCCTGGTCCCGAGGTCCGGAGCTGTGCTGCATTTTAGCGAATCCCCCCCCTGCTCCAACACGCCTGGTTTCACCTCAGCAACTTATTAACAAGAGGATCAAGAGGGGCAAGTCAAAGCAGGGAAGACGCACAGCAAACACAGCCTGAAGTTATAGGGCAACCTACAGAGAAGGTTTAGGAAATTATCTTTAAGCTCAAGGTAAATGTGGCGTTTATTAATATGGCTTAGTCATATACATACATCGGCTGATATTGCTCAACATATCCACCCCGGCCGAGTGTTTTCATTTCTCCTCGTTGTTTGTATTTCGGAGGACAAGATAGCTATGGAAACTAAATCCTCGCGTCAGGCTCGTTCCTCACAAGAACACACACGGGGGAGAGCGAAGTAAAAACACTGACCTGACAGAATGAAACGGAGAGCTGGAAAACGTTTAAACCGACGCTTTTCTAGTTTATGAAATGAATAAACGACGAACGGCAACGAAAGGGGTACTACTTACACCAGGACAGGCGCATATACTTACTGACCCCACTCGCAGCTCGGCACGAATCAAGAAGAGCCAAGGAAGACCTTGCACCGAAAAATCTCTAAACACATCAACCGAGTTGGAACAGTTGGTGTTTAATTGCTGGCGTCGTTAACGACCGAGCTAAACAAAGCGCACCAGTGACGGACCGTCGGTACCGCAGGTTTCATTTCGACGGGGAAGGGGAAGAGGGAATGGGGTTGGAGGCGGGATCAGACAGCAAACCCAAATATGGAAACAAGCCCCCCAAAAAACCCAATCGATACTTGTGAGCGACTTTATGGATTACTGCTTAGAATGAGCAGACTTGGCAACTCTAAACGATGCGCTGCCCCTCTTAAACTCCCACCTCTGCACGTGAACATGCAGCTTTTTATTGACGTCAGGGTTCTATTAAGGGAAACATCAAAGGAGACTTAGGGCAGAGACTCGTGAGTTGGCTGAACACTGTATTGGTGGTGCATCATGGGTAATGTAGTGCATGCGAGGGGCTCCGGAAAAAAAACAGGCTCTTCTTGCAAATAGCCCAACTGGACTTGATGCTTTATCTAGAAAATCTAAAACTAGAGACCGAGAGCTTTGCAAAAATGACATCATATTCAGAATCGGATGAAATTTGCCCAAGTTGTGACTTTCTAAACTTCGGAGGTTTGCCTATCGCCATTGGACTGGCTGTTTGGATTCAATTAATTGAATCATTTGGTGAATAAGGTGGGTTTTAAGGGGCTTTTCTTTTTTTTTTTTTGCCTCTGCGCTTCCTTGAAGGGACGTTTTTCAAAATAAAGGTAGAACTGGATCTTTTTCCTGAACGGATTCTTCTCAAAAACATGCTCGTTTAGTCAGAATATCAATCACATTTTGGGGGAAGTGAAAGTAAAATGTCTTTTCTTATTAACGAAATGAATGGAGGGGGCATCAGGGGCAGGAGATCCTCGCCGGGGCGGGCGTTGAGCTGGGGCCGGCCCAGGTTCAGGAGGTCTCACTTTTAAACGGGTGTCGATTTTTCACAATTTATCTAGAGCGACAGCGGCAAGGAGAAGCTCCCTAAACAGTACAAGGAGGAAACCTTGGGAGGACCAAGGCTCAAAAAAGGGACCCGACCTGCTTGGGTGGCCCAGACGTTATATTATATCAAAATGAAGCTCACTAAAAAGTGATCGATCCAATGAGATGCATATATTCGTAGTTTGCATCCGCCATCCTAACCCGGTCCCTGGAGATCGATAACACAGCCTCTAATTAAAAGCTACTGATTTCCACGGGTTCTGTCGTAGTAGCTTGTATGTTTGGAACGGATTTTAGGAGTCTGAACTCAACGCACTCGCCCAGTCTGGCCAAAACCCTACGCCGGAGAACTCGCCACTTCAGAAGCGCTGGGGTTTCGCGCCGTATAATTTCAGACACGATCCTGAGCATTCGAGGGTGTTCCTTTTCTTTTTTTTTGCCCGTTTTACTCAGGCTGACTGCTCAATGACCCTGAAACAAACCCTCTAAGCTCGGTAAGCCTCCGAGAATCCCTCAAATCTCAACTCTAAGAACATGTACGGCTGTGTGAACATGTTCCGTTTACAAGTGAGTAAGTATATTAACGAAAAAACCTAAGTAAGTAAATCTCTTGAAAGCAGATTTCTTGGAACGAACAGGCCCAAGAGAACTGTAACATGAGCCCAGAAATGTTACGGAATGTGCATAAAGAGCAAGAAATATGAACCGGGTTACATAGTTGTGGGTCAAAGAGGCTACACGTGTAGGAGTGGGATAAACAACGGGTACTACTTGCAGTAGGACAGGTACATACGCTTAGAAACGGCAAGCACACAACAAGCAGCTGAAAGATAGCCGTAGTATCCGTACAAACGCAAGGAACCGAGGCAGAAAAGTCTCTAAACACATCAACTAAGCTATCAAAAACACTACCCTAAATGCTGAATAAGGCTCACGGACCCAAGATTTATTTTATTTTATTTTAACTGCATTCCAAGCTCTACAATACGGATTTACACTCACAAATGCCACTTAAAAGGTTACTGCGCAGAAAACTAGCCTCGTGCTATAACCAACTCCAGAAGCTCCGCCCACTTCTCTGGACTCGGAGGCATGTAGGACGGACCATCACCATGGAAACGGGGATTGTGCTCAGACCAAGCAGATCTTTTTTGGACCAAAGACGAAAAAAGGAGCATCCAGACTGCTATGAGGAACAAGTGCAAAATCCAGGCTCTATCACGCTACGGGATGGGGTCGGGGGGGTCCGGACCCTTTGTGAAGGTCATTTACACTTCTGGGATGCAGCATTAATGCAGAAAAGTACAGCGAGATGTGAGAGCGACATAAACCGTCATTTAGGCATGGCTGTGTTGGAAGAAGGTACGGGTACTGGACTGGCCCTCCTGCGGTCCGGACCTGTCCCGAGTAGAGAATGGGTAGAGAATTTCGAAACGGTAAAATGGTGTCCTCTGTGAGGAAAAAGAATTGCTGTATGCTGCACGTCAAGGCCTCATAAGTGCTGTCCATTTTGTCCAAACTGTACAACAGAGGCAGCTTGTTTTCGGGAATCACGTCCCTGTTCGTGGGAAGATTAAAGAAAAGACGTGAAAACAAGGCTTACGAGACACGAGCATCACCGTTGTTGTTTCTGTCAGCGAGTGAAAATAGGAGGAGAACCTGCCATTATGTGCCCTAACTCGAAATTAGCATGGTGACGTAGCCTGGCGTAATGCCTGTTATTTATAGCGGTAATTTACTGTAGGGTACAGACACCTCCAGAATAGTACGTTTCCTCAGGAATAAACATCGGCGTAGCAGCAGAAGAGCGGCCGCACGTCCATTAGCACGACCACAGCCGTTACTCACCCAACACGTGTACGCGCTTATATTCACTCCAGGGCCACTGCGGGGCCATCCCGAAAGGGAGCAGGACGGAAATAAATGCCATAAATGGAGTCGTGCTCATTCCGACGTCACGAAACGCAAGAGTTCAGAAAAGGAAACGACGATTAGAGGGTGAACAGGTTCAGGATCAGGAGGTGAACAGGTTCACGGTGGAAAAAGAGAATGAACCAGTAGACACCAAGGGCCGTAAGGGTCTGGCTCAAGGGCCCCACAGGGCCAGAGCCCTGGACCTTCTGGCCCATGGTACAGTACCTTGACCGCTGGGCTACCGTAATGTCTTTGTCCAATGAACGCTGAGGGAACAGGTTTGCATGCTTGACAAGTCTGCAGGCGGGGTTATGTTAAACGCTTGTGTCCCAAATGGCTTTCCATACACTAAGGGAATATTGTAAGAATGTTTGAAAACAAAAAAGTTGAGCAGATTCTTTAGGTGAACGCTCCCGCCCCCGATGACCCTGCCAGCTCCCGCTCCCTATGACCCTGCCAGATCCCGCTCCCTATGACCCTGCCAGATCCCGCCCCGATGACCCTGCCAGCTCCCGCTCCCTATGACCCTGCCAGATCCCGCTCCCTATGACCCTGCCAGATCCCGCTCCCTATGACCCTGCCAGATCCCGCTCCCTATGACCCTGCCAGCTCCCGCTCCCTATGACCCTGTCAGATCCTGCCCCCGATGACCCTGCCAGCTCCCGCTCTCTATGACCCTGTCAGCTCCCGGCCCTGATGACCCTGCCAGATCCCGCTCCCTATGACCCTGTCAGCTCCCGGCCCTGATGACCCTGCCAGCTCCCGCTCCCTATGACCCTTCCAGCTCCCGCTCCCTATGACCCTTCCAGCTCCCGCTCCCTATGACCCTGCCAGCTCCCGCTCCTGATGACCCTGCCAAATCCCGCCCCCGATGACCCTGCCAGCTCCCGCTCCCGATGACCCTGCCAGCTCCCGCTCCCGATGACCCTGCCAGATCCCGCTCCCGATGACCCTGCCAGCTCCCGCTCCCTATGACCCTGCCAGCTCCCGCTCCCGATGACCCTGCCAGATCCCGCTCCCGATGACCCTGCCAGATCCCGCTCCCTATGACCCTGCCAGCTCCCGCTCCCGATGACCCTGCCAGATCCCGCTCCTGATGACCCTGCCAGCTCCCGCTCCCTATGACCCTGCCAGCTCTCGCTCCTGATGACACTGCCAGCGGTCGTAATACACGTTACAAAGCTTTTTCTATCGCTTAATCCGGATGAGAGAACAATCCCGTCCCGTACGTCCCATCCCGTCCCGTAGGTATGACTTCTAGCAGAGGGGTAATTCCGGCCGAGCGTGTAATCACAGGAATGTTAACCGTACCCACATGTAAGGCCCCCAGTCAATGAAGATGCCTATTAGAGATCCCAGCTGACTGCTGATTCAGTTTCATGTGCCAGGGTGTATTTTGAGCTCCGTTCTTATAAGGGTTATAATTAGTCGGCCCTGTATTTAGCACTCAATTGCCCTAATTTGCAAATTAGCTTCTGATGACACAGGTTATTTCGAGGCACAGTGGCCCCAGGCTGGGTCCTCTTCTGTCCCGCTGCCGTAATTGCACTCTAAATCCGCACGCACTGCGCTGCCCTGCATCCGAGTTGGTTTAAAACCCGAGACGATCACCCGTAGCTCCTCCCGCCTGGAGACATTTTGGGTGACGGGTGGCGCTGTGTGCTTCGAGACGACCGCGCCCTGTAATAACCCCTCCGGAATGAAAAGGGGTGGTTCCTCTTCCCTAGGATAAAAGAACTGGAATAAGAACTCAAATGGAAGGGCCTGTAGGAGCAGGATTTAGGGAATCACCCTTCTGAAAGGGGGGCGTCACGTTACCGGACTGCCAAGGTGCCACCGTTGGGCAAAAAGCCCTAATATAACACAAACGCAAACTAAATGTGGAAGCTCGGCCATGGTGTTTTACTTGAGTCGCAGCGTGAAACGCGTAAAAGTGCAAACTAAAACGGTTCGACACGCAGGACGTCTTTTTAGGGGGGGTAAGAGGTGGGCCAAAATGTACGAAACACTTTGGATTTTTTTTTTTTAATAAATGCTGCGAGTAATAATAAATAATAATAATAATAATAATAATAATAATAATAATAAAAAATGCTTAGGTAAAAACTTTTAGAATCATTACATGTTGCTGAACATAGCATTAGAGTCAAGTACAGAAATCTCTAGAGCGCAGTGCACGCTTCCGTGACTTACTTGACGCCTCAGATCTCCGAAATTGCATCTCTGTATCTCATAAAACATGGGACATTTTATTTATTTATTTATTTATTTATTTTTTCGTGTGTTCTTTCGTGCTTCATTTGCGCTTCGTGAGGTGACTAGAATGACCTAAAAGAATAAATGATGTATAGACAGGTAAATAAATCGCCATACTGGGGCCAAAAACCTAAAGGCTAGGACGAGGGTGGGCGAAAATCCAAACCCAAAACTACGAATATTTAAACTGCAGGAGTGAGATGTGGCCCAGGAGTGGAGATGGAAAAAAAAAAAAAAGCAAAACGACTTCAAATAATAAATACTGTGCAGGCCTGTGGTGCGAGTCTAACCCGGGCAGTATGCGCAACGCTTCTAATTAAGCTATCGATTTCTAAGCGGCTTTGGACCGGGACAGCGTTGAATTCTGAGGCAGCGTGGTTGCCGACTCCGAGGCCAGAGGCGGTCGCTCCAGCCGTCTGGTGCCAAGGCCAGTGCCGCTTCAGAAAGACTGGGTTTGTGCACTAATGACATATGGGAGGTAGGCCTGGGCTAAGGCCACACGTCTGACCCTTTTCTCTACGGACGACCCGACCAGCGAATGACCCCCTAAAGATCGGTCCATATAGTGTAGATCGGTTTTACTACTAACCAGACTGGGTGTGGAACTGAAGCCAAAGGACGAGAGAGTGAACGTGGCAACCTTCTCCAGACGAGACAATGGGCACAGCTGGCACAAGGCACTCTGATAGCCAGGGGACTCTTTATTAGTCTGCCTGGGTTTTATTTAAACCGGGTACTGCATCCGAAAAAATGTTAATTATAGGTTCATCTGCTTCACAGGGCTGAGAACAAAAAGTATTTTATCATTATTTTATGACATTGTTGTTTTATAACTGTTCTTATACTGAACATATCAAATATTTGATTTTAAATACGATCGAAATAAAATATTAAAACCCTCAATATTAGTAATGATCAGCGCTGCTAATAGGTTTTTAATATTTTCATTTATTGAAAGGTGTAAAAAGAAATGTTTATATTTATTTATTTTCCCATCGCATTGCTGTGCTATTATTTCCACTAGCCCCGTTTGTAAAAGTTTTATCTGACGTCAAATTAAATACTCAAACCTGAACGCCAATAATAATAACAGCACAATATTTAAATTGATTCTTTTTTTTTTTTTTTTTTTAAATCCAATATATTTTACACAGAACTAAAACTATTTTGGAGTATTGGAATTAAAATTCAGCACCAAATGTTTCATGTCCATTCAATCATTTTTATTTATTCATTATTTATTTATTCACTCAATTTCATCATGTTTAATTTCATTTCTAATTATTTCAACGAACGTTTTTTATTATTATTTTTCATTTACAAAAATGCACTATGATTATCATGGAATATTTAAACGTAAATAAAATATTCCAAAAAGAGTCACAACATTAACGGCTATAGTACTAATATTTATTTATTTTAACATATTGTTTTAAGTCAATTGATTAGAAATAACATTTAAATCTTCACTTAAATATCATAATAAATATTTACAGATATGCGTAATTATTATAACCATTATTAATACTCGTATTTTGAAACGTGTTCAGTCATAATAATCAGAAATCATAATATTCAGAAATTCACAAACTTTCAATTATTTATGCATATGTGATATTATTATTATTATTATTGTTTTTATGATTCGATTTTTGGACTATTGTAATTTAACACACGCCATTCCTTTAATTATATTTATTGTCACTATTTATAATAACAGAAGGGAACTTCTTCAACTCAATTAAATAAACAAATATGACATTTTCCGCATTTTATCGTTTCATTCAATTCAATTCAGGTGCAAGACGGGAACCTGAGAGAACATACAAAATCCCCACAGGTCTTTAGTATTTTGAAGTGTTTTATTCCATGTTTTATATGATCATATTTCTATTTTGTCGGATTTCACGACAGTAGGGTTTAAACATATTTTTTTTTATTCCTTTTTAGATCCCTATTTCTTATTTCCGTCCCCGGTTCCCTCCCCGTTTGAATGTAATTGCACTCTAACCCCTCGGCACTCGGTATTCTTTAACGTTTAAAATTCTTTAAAGGTAAGATCAGCTATAAAGGCTTCAACACAAAAAGTCATCAGGTGTATCTCGAACCAGAACCACACCTGCATTCCTTCAGTCCTTTTTCCAGGGAATTAATGTCCTTATTAAACTTGTCAGAATCATCAGCGCGTTTGCTTGATCCAACTCCAACACGTCGACTCATTCATCCCACTGCTCCTCTGCTCAGACGGCCAAATCCTTCGACGTATCCTTTACCTGACCTGTACGTCATCGTCTCCATGGACGCGCTTCTTATTTCCACCGCGTAACTTTTAGGTGAAATTATGTGTCCGAGTGTCAGATTAGTTTCCACCGATGCCCAGCAGTGACATGACGGATTTATCGGGTGGCCAAGCGATGAGAATTCAGAGTCAGAGTTATTTCTCTTGCGCTTTTTACAACGGTGCAGCTATGCTGCTATAGTAGTGCTGCCGGAGTTTCATGCTGCACATGGCATCAGCGATTATTAACAGGCTCTGTGCTCCTGACCCGCAAGTAACTACATTTTCTCTTTTCTTTCCGAGCTGATGTTCCAGCACCACCCACTTAGACGTTCCTTCACCTCAGAATCACTCTACTGGTCTCCATCAACAGAACCCAGTCCCACCAGAGTGCAGGAACTCCCTCAGTCATTTAGTCACTAGGGGGCGATGTATTTATTTAGTTAACATTTGGGCCACCCATGGAGGTCGGGCCTCATTTTGAGTCTTGGTCCTCCCCAGGTTTCTTCCTTCTACTTTTAGGGAGTTTTTTCCCTTGCCACTGTCAATCCCAAATGGCAAGCGGAAAGGAAAAACTCCCCAAATGTAGACGGAAGAAACCTGGGGAGCAACAAAGAGACTCAAAAAGGGACCCGACCCGCCTGGGCGGCGTAGATGTTAATAGAAATGTGAATAGTATTAATACTAATAATACTGTATTAACGATAAAATTAACTAACTTAAGAGTTGAGGGATTGAATCCTTCACTTGCAAGCTTCACCCAGGGATGGTCAACGGGTGTCGCTAAAGTGAGCCCGGTAATGGATTGGCACCCTGTCTAGGCTCTGGTTTCCCTCCTTGTGCCCTGTGCCGCCAGTTAGGCCGCAGCTGGCCGTGAATCTGAGCTGGATCGAGGAACTTTGAGCGGCTATGAAAATGAACGACGATTTTAAAGCTTTGATAACTGGGTGGGCAGACGATTTCCTCGGGCCTCCCCAAGGCCCACCTGTAGACACGCCCACGCCGCGACAGTTTGGGCTTAAAAGCTTTGTTTTCCTAAATCTGTATATACATTTACGTTTATTAATAATAATATAATAAAATTACTTACAAGGGGATCCAAGGAGGACATTTTTTGGGAGGCTAGGGCACTAGTCCGTAGGCACTGGGCACCGTTTGCATTTTAGACGTTCACGTTAAACGTTTTAGACTCTCCCGCTCTCTGGTGCAGCACTCGAGCTAGGAGACTTCAACTTCTAGTTTCTACTTCTAGTTTATGAATACGTCTTGTTGCCGTAGCGACACACGTTTCCCCTTCGCAAAGGTTCATAAAAGCCCCATGTTAAAGCAGATGCGGTGACAGCGGCGAGGCAAAACTCCCGATGTCCTGAGGGTGGTCCGGAGATTATTCGAAACGAAAGCAGAAAGCTTAAAGCAATCGTACCAGAGTACGATAACAGGACTCGACTTTTGCTGTCGAACAAAACGGTGTGCCGAACATTATCAGAATATTTTCTTTAACAAAAGAAGCGAATCCACGAGTCTGTAAGCGTTCAGGTACAAACCGTACAAAACATCCGAGTGGAAAAGTATGCCAGAGGTGACTCGGCGGTTATGACTCGGAGCTAAACGATCCGCTCATCTGGCTTTCGAGTCGAGCTCTGCCTGCACACGTGAGCAGACTTAGGCTAACGACGCCCAAAAATGTGGAGTCAGCTCCGGGATTACTAACGAACGGATGAACGCAAAGTCAAGAGGTTACAGTTTTATGCAAATGCCTGCTTTCCTTATCGAGAGCGACTTAAAACTTAATACAGTTTTACAATTCAAGCAATGGTGGGTTAAGGGTCTTGCTCAGGGGCCCAGCTGTGGCAGAGGTGGGATTTGAACCCTGCACCATCAGGTCCAGGGTCTAACGCTAGACTACCGCAGTCCCACATCTCCCAGCATGCTCGGCAGGCTCGCTATGGCCAGGTTATTTTCATCATTGAACCCAAACTCAAGTGGTGTGAGGCATTTTATCACAGGATCCGATCCGATCCGTACAATCAGACCCCTGCAACACATTCTCATACCCAATCTCCCCTAGTTTTCTCGTGTCACCCCACTGCTGGGTTCACTTCACCAGCTCCCTGCGCTCCTGCATCAGATTCAAACCCTGATCCTCGCCTACAAAGCCAAAAATGGAACGGGCGCTCTGTACCTCGTACCCTCAGAGACACGACCCAGGCTCGGATCAGACCCTCTACGGAAGAGGAAAGGAAGGCGAGCGTCAAGATTTTTCTCCGTCATGCACCAAGGTGGCGGAGTGAACTTCGACTGAATGTCTTGGTGTCTTCAAGCGGCGGCTGAAAACTCACCTCTTCACTCAGAACTTAAGTGGAGACTCACAATGCAGCAACAACACACACACACACAAACAAACACAAACACCCTTCGCTTGTCTGTTTTTGTTGATTTGGCCAACGTCTGATCCTAGCAGGTTCTCAGGTATCCGAATCGGTTCTCGAGTGCCATTCTCGGCTCTACGATGGCGAGTCGCGTCCCGAGATGTCTTGAGTGCACGTCGTATCTCGAGTCTCCGTTGTTCGATCCCGAATCACGCCTTGAATTTCAGGTGTCCAAGCTTGAGTCAAACCATCGAGCTTTGAGTTTCCGGCGTCTGAAGATAAGATAAGATTCTTCCTTTTTTAGATCTGGTTTGGAAGAGTCTTGTACCTACAGGGTTCTAAGCTTCACATCGGGCGTCTTTTAACGTTTACTGCTATCTGCCTATAGAGAACAGCAATAAAGGAGTATTATAGAAGTAATAATGAAACCCGATTGGTTGATGGAATGACGGGATGGTGCCGCTCTAAGAGCCCTTGAGGGGCTGACACCTTGTCATCCGATTTAATTCTTATTATTACCCATTATTATTCCACCTGATTTTTCGATCGGTATCTCCTCCTGCAGCTTTCGACATATCGACACGGGACAAACGCCGAAGCGTCCGGTATGTTTGGGAGAAGTGTTTTTGTTCACAGCTAAGAGAAATATTGTTTCGTTCGCCCGCTACGATCTTTTTTCTGTGAAAAAAAATTACCGATTGACTTTACAACGTTACAACGAACTTCTGCACAGCCGTGGCTCTGTCCATTTCAGAGCTACACGCACAAAAATCGGACAGCCTGGACCTGGGCGTAAGGCCACCGGTCAGTTTAAGTTACAGAGTGATCACACTGTCCGTTCACTTTTTATGACTCTTCAAAAATCATCCCATTCATTTTATACGGCCCCACTCTAGCGGAAAGATCCAAGAAAGATCAAAGCCGACCAGAACCAATCAGGTAACAGACATGCACCCGTTATCGGACCTGCACCTTCAGGGTGTCAGACCTACGCCCGGGCAGGACCCACTGTGTCTTGTACCCATGCCCAATCAAATCTCAGTGCGCTCATCTACAACCAACCGGGACTCGGACCCACGCCCGAGCAAAACCTACCAGGTCTCAGACCTGTGCCAGGCCAGAACCGACCACACCGATGCAACACACATTCGCAGTTCCTCCAGGAGCTGCATTTTCTTTTGTTTTTTTTCTTTTTATTTATGTTTAAAATAAAGCGGTAATGTTTGGCCAAAATGGATCTGCGGAAGAATGTCGATCAGTGTCGGGACGAACCGAGCTGCGCTTGTTAGAAAAGGCTCCGGTTGGCCATAACTGCTAAACAGGACGAATCTGTGAGTGATATCTGCACATGAGTTTATCCTTTCGATCAACCAATTTCCAAAAGTTTAAAATGAGTAACAAAACGTTTTTAGTGTTTAAAAGTAAACAGTGACAGTCTCTAAACAGTCAGGTACAAACTGTACCTACAGCAGAGCGAGGAAAGTATGTCAAAGTTGAGACCCCGACGCTCGCACACACACACACACACACACATACATACACACTGCATTTCAAATTTGCCTTGAGGAAAAAAAAATTTAAAAAAAATCGGTCCAGCCACCCTGATATGAATGAACACATCACGCTTTCAAGTGTCATTCGAGATATGCCTCGAAAATTTCTAGCTCGATTAGTAAGAGGTAAAGAGTTTACAGTTTTATGCAAATGTTTGAGCACTCCCTTCAGATGACATCCCACCTAGATCACCTACGTCAAACGTTTAAAGCGTTCAGAAGCTGAAACTGCATTATCTGTTCTACAAGTGAACTCATTCCCTCTTGGTTGTGTGCAGCCAGCGAGCCGTGTTTATTTAAGCGATAATACACAACTGTTTATTATTATCCAGAAAAGAAACACTGATATATCGTTTAACACGCATTAATTTCTCAACAAAGAAACAAGAACATGGGAGGGAGATCCCGGGGTTGGAACCGAACTACAGGATCCTGTTCTGATTTAAATAAGACAATCTGAAGATCTTAATCTGAATCCCGTACGAGTCTGAATCGTTAAAGTCGGAGTTTGGAGATCGTGAGCCGCTCGGTCGGGTTTAAGATTAAGATCCGGACTTAACAGATCCAGGAACGAAGCCCCGATCGGCTTTAAGGAAAGAGGGCGAGTTTAAAGTGGAGAAAATGAGAAAGGAAATAAGGAGGTGCTGGAAGAGAGGAAGCTGCTGATGCTGTATAAGCGTCCCGTAACATTTCTGACTGATCCCCAACATCAAAACCAGCCAGAAGATCAGAAAAGCTTCCTTTTTACTGACGGCACTAAAGCTCATCTTCAGGGTCGTCGCTCTTCGGTCGAGCCGTGACTCCGTTAAGATCCCGAAACGTCTGATTTTACTCTAATCACTTTAGAGCTTAAACCCAAACCCTCACTTCTAATTAAACCTGACGAACCTCAGCTCGTTAGAAAGATCAGGCTCCTCGTTAAGAGCTTCCGCTAACGAACTGAAGTCCAAACTAATGTTTTCAAATCCAGATTTTTTTAAACATCAATCTAAAACAGAGCTGGATGACACGTGCTTTGGGCTTTCTTCTACATCTGGGTTAAAGTCTGAGGACTTTGATGGCCACTGCAGACCTTTGATTTTGTTTCTTGTTGGAAGACCAAAGCCCCGCCCAGTTTTGGCCTTCCATCAGAGACCAGCCGACCCATCTCGGCAAAACGTCCTGGTATTAAATGGACCTCAAGCATCTCATTCCGGACCTCTCTTTTTTTTCGGGCCGCTCTCTTTAAAACCTACAGATGGCGCTGTGGGAGGAAATCCCCCTAGGTAAGCAGTTTTGGAAATAAAAAAACACCTTTCTCGCCCGTTCTGAGACCCGGGTTTGATCCAGCATCGCTGCCGTGTGATTGGCTGATTAGATATGGACGATGTTTTGGATGACGAGCGTTTGTGTGTGTGTGTGTGTGTGTGTGTGTGTGTGTGTGTGTGTGCGCTGCCTGTTACTACGCTTTTAGGGGGGTCAATTCAAATCACATGTTAGAAATCAGGAAGGTCCAAAACTCCAAAACACTATAAAGATGGACCCATGAGATCCCTGAGGTTTGTGAGATTCTGGATTCGGGTGCCAATCCTCCCAAAACGATAACGGCGTAGCGTGCTCAGCAGGGATTTACTACGTGCCAACATGAACGAATCGCTCATCCATTTCCTGCTCTAATCCCCCCCGTGGTCCAAACACGGCGCCGGAATTCCTTCAGGATACGTAAATTACACAAACATCACGGCAGGTTATGGAAAAATGTTATCGAAATCCAGGAGATTTCAAAGAGAAAAAAAAGCATACAAGTGATCGATCACAACCATCTGTGATAAACTGGAGCAAAAAGGCATAAATGTGGCACAAAACGGGCACTTACCTGGCATGAGTATGGCATGATAAAAATACTATTTGGGAAATATTTACCAGTTCCAGTCCTCTTTTTTATCTTATATATATATATATAATCGATCTATTCTAATTTTCTCTTTAGGATGATGTCATAACCCCTCCCCCTTATCTAATATTTCTATTTATATCTTATTTAGTTATATAATTATATTAATTATATAGTAATTAAATACAGAGTATATATTTATAATATATATTACATATTTAATAAGTATATATTTATAATATATTAAATATTTAATAAGTATATATTTATTATATATATTAGCTTATTAATAGAGTATATATTTATAATATATATTAGATATTTAATAGAGTATATATTTATAATATATATTAGATATTTAATTAGTATATATTTATAATATATATTAGCTTATTAATAGAGTATATATTTATAATATATATTAGATATTTAATAAGTATATATTTATTATATATATTAGCTTATTAATAGAATAACGGGATAATTATTCCTGGGTTGAATTACGAGCAGATTAGATAAATAATTAAATCATGAACTGGTGAAATGAATCTCCAGAAGGTTTCCATAAACATCTGGCCTGAACTCCATCAGCAAGTAAACAGGATTTTGAAGTGACATGTTGTTTATGGCTAAGGTGAGAGATCCAAGACATGCTGTGTTTGGAAAAAATGCTCGGATAAATCCTCGTATTATGACATGTGAGATATCCTCCAAGGTCCTCCAAGGTCCTCCAAGGTCCTCCAAGGTCCTCCAAGGTCCGCCAAGGTCCTCCAAGGTCCTCCAAGGTCCGCCAAGGTCCGCCAAGGTCCTCCAAGGTCCGCCAAGGTCCTCCAAGGTCCGCCAAGGTCCGCCAAGGTCCTCCAAGGTCCGCCAAGGTCCGCACTGTCTGGATAGTTTAATGACTTTTATAAGAATTTATTTATATGTTATTGCTAAATCCTATTTATTAACATAAGACTTTTATTTAAAAAACAATTTTAAACTCACAATAAACAGAATTAATTTAAAAACACAATGCATTTTATAACGTAGTTTGGCTTTAAGCTCATGAGGACCTGGTATTCGAACCCTGGCTCAAACTCTGTCTCTGCCTGAGCCCACAATAACACCCCAACCGCCCCCCCGCCCCCCCATAGAAATGTATTTATTACATTTCTATATTTATTATCTTTTCCTTTTTATTTACTATATTGCTCTCCCTGTCTCTCTGTCTCTCTCTCTCTCTCTCTGTCTCTCTCTCTCTCCCTGTCTCTCTCTCTCTCTCTCTCTCTCTCTCTCTCTCTCTCTCTCTCTCTCTCTCTCTC
>JAUZST010001506.1:0-18554 GCA_034779995.1 Parotocinclus haroldoi | reverse complement strand
AAAACCAGTTCCTGGTTGTAGTAAATAAGAATAGAAACCTCTGACATTTTTCAAATTGTGGGAAAATTTTGCTGGTCCTAATGGGAACTATGACAGAATTAGCTATAGTATTATTATGTCAGTGCAAATTCTCCACCAGGATAGTGAACCAAATATAAAAAAGTTGTGTGTCTGTCTATTATTATTATTATTATTATTTTATTATGGTTTAATATGTAGTATGTGGCATGGGACCCAGTGTCTAAATATGTTCTAGGCATTTTAGTTTGGATGGCAAGTGTTTTGAAATTATTTAAATGCATAGTTTTCAAAATGTACCTGTGTTCATGTGGAAAGTAAAAGGCAAGTAAGAAAAAAAATTGTAGCTTAGTTTAAATATGTACAGTATTTATGTAGATTTGTGTATGGTATATGGATGTATGTCCAAATATTGCTAGGTATTTCCTGGTAATTTTATGGAAATGTACCAGGAAGGTGAGGTTAAATACTAGCTGTACCAACTGTAATACCGAAGCCTACCTGTGGAGGGGGCAATGTCCTCTCTTCTTCACTGTTCTCCTGTAAAAACACAAGATCACTCTCTGAGAATCATCATTGCTTAATTAGATATTAATACCTGTTATCAATCAACTCCCACAATAAGCCGCCTGGCACAGCAGTAACGTCTATAAAGCAAAGGGCTGAATCGGAAGGATTGGGTTAGAGAACGAGGCGGAAGCCTGACCCTGGCATGTGTTTGCGCAGGTGTTTGCATTTCGGATTGCGAGGGATCACGGTGCGGCCAAGAGTGGTCAGTCCAGCCTAGTGAGCCCTGGCGGTGCACGGCGTTGCCATGGCAACCTGATGTGCGAGCCCTCTTCCTCGCATTAGTATAGCGTGAAAGAGACGTGGAGAAGAACTCGTCTGCGACACAAATCGAATGTGGTTCCTGGACTGCATATTTTACCATCTCTGGTTCTCACTCAGTGCAGCCATGGCAGACCTTCTGCACGGAGAGAACCAAACCCCCGTGACAGAACGCGGTACGGGTTTCTTGACTGTAATAATTTCGACTATACACTCGCTCCACAACGTGCTCTGAGAATGATCCAAAACGATGTGAGTGAGTTCTATAGCATAGGGAAAGGACAGAAGAGGTGTTGCCAGCGAGGTGCAGGTGGGAACAAGTGAGAGATTTTCTCAAAAGAAAGGGGATGGAAGACAAAAGATGGAGGAAGATGATGAGAGGAAGGAACAGTGAGACGGAGAGATAGAGGCTGTGATTTATTTGGCTGTTGAGCGATGGCTCTCCCTGTGGAGAAAAGTCCGTCTCGCTGCCCTGCAGCTCTGTCCCAGATTAATGACAGCAACAGGAAGGTCACCTACACGCACACGCACACTCATGCGTGTGCTCACACACACACACACACACACACACACACTCACACACACATACACACACACTAAAACCCAATATGGAAGCACCTACACACCACATCAATGCATATACACAAAAGCAAACACGCCCTCAAACACACATGCAATTCCGATGCCACATGCGTCTGCAAACTCACCCAGCCATTCATCCATTTGCATAGCTTATAGACAATATTTAGGCTGGGCAAAATAATCACAAGAGCAAATCAAGTTCATGGTGACATGTTTACATATAAATAAGTACAGCAAACATCCTAGATCTTATTTTTTTTATTGGAGTTCCACAGGGCTCAATATACTGTAAATTATGTTCTATTCACCGGCCTTATATTTTTGATTGATGATTTCTTTACATATATCATTTTGAATATAAACAACTTGCCAGTTTTATTCCTTATTGAACCTTATTTTGATTTTCAGACACTAATATATTTTTCCTTATGGAAGGAACTGCAACAGGTGAAGCTATTAATGTATTTATTTATGGGACATGGCCACCATCTTGAAAGCTGTCATATTTGATCCAGGGCATGTTTTTCCAATGGGTTCATAGTCATGTAACATATCAAGGAAGACCAGATTTCTGCAATCAAATTTGCAATATCTTTTATGGTTCAGAAGTTATCAGCACAGAAAATTGATGGACGATGGAATTAACGAAAGGTGAGAGGATTGAGGTGATTCTGGTGTTCGGGAATGTAGCTGCCATAACATAGCATGATTTCAACAACTGACAACCAGAGAGACCATCGATTTCTCACAGCACTGTTGCATCCATCAAAGTCAAATTTAGGGACCTGAGACTGAGGATGACAAGCCATGTAGTTGTTGTCAGAAGACCGCTACTAATGAAGAAATCTCAACAATGGCAGCCTTTGTGAAAAGTCTACAGTGCAACATGCGACGTGTCACACCAGAATGTGGTGTCAGCTAGTCATCCCTTTTACGGATTCTCCAAACCAATTAGTGGCCACGTTTTAAGATCCTGCTGCAGCAGACACTTTCAGAGGATGACCCTGATAGATGTGTGAAGTTCTGCACCAGGGTGTTAACCAACATCAATGGGACCCCTCATTTGCACAGGCCATTCTGTTGGTTCTGTTGACCATTCTCGCAGGACGACCAACACCAAAGTAGGTAATGTGATGGTTATGGTGAGGTGTGGAATATGGGGCATCCATGTAATCTGTCCCATTTTCATCAACCAGACACTAAACAGTGTTACTTAAAATGCTACAGGAAACAGTGCTCACATCCATTTTGGTCAAAGATGGCAGTTTCCTCTGTTATGTCCAAGAGGATAGGGCTCCAACACACTATGGAGCTAGTGTTCATCAGTAGCCATTGGATTGGTTGTCGTGGGCCTGTGGAATAGCCGACCAGATAACCCAAACTCACACCACTTGACTTTTATATCTGGGGTCATCTCAAACAAATTGTGTATGCTGAGAAAATCATCAGCAAACACCACCTTTAGCATCGCAGGGTTTATGACAGCATTTCACCAAAGATTCTCATGCAGATTGAACGTCTGGATCCTGTGCCTTTACTTCTGTGTTCAGCACAAGAGAGAACACGTCAAATAGCTATGCATTTGACAGACACAGACAAAGTTCCTAGTTGTTGTTGCAACTTTCTTTGTTGATAACTTTTGAGAAATTAGAGACATTGAACATTTAAACGTGGATATTGCAAATCTGAATTGATTTCAGAGAAAATTCTGGTCTTCTTTGATCCAATATGGCGGTTTTCAAGATGGCAGCCATGTTCTGGACACACACATACACATACACACACACACACACACACACACACACACACACACACACCTATATATATATTCTTTTCATTGTGACAAGTGTGTTGCCTCTTACAACAAAACTAGCCCAGTTGTCTTGCACATACCTTTAAATTAAGCTGTACCCCAGGCGTTGATTTGGGTGGAAAATTCTCTCTTCCAGTTCGCACAGGTTCTGTAGATATTCTGTTTACAAGGTTACTCTTCAAACTAACTTGGTTACTACAGAAGACAATGACAGAAAAACATGCATGATAAATATTACAAATACACTTTCTACATCATATTATTGTTGCTACATTAATTTGACACTCTCAACACCACAGTTCGGTAAGTTCATTTTAGCTGATGAAGTAGCATTCATAGCCCATACCCCGAGGAACACTGCGGCACAAGAACTTGCCCCTACTAAAACTAGGAGGTGATTCATTGAATATCCTAAGATCATAAGCTGCATGGAGTGCAACACAGACTATTGAAGGTGCTGACCAACCTACAGATGGACAAAGGTGCCTGTGAACCAAGAGCTGAACTCTCTTCATCAGAGATGAAAATTCTACCAGAGTAACTCAGCATGTAGAGCTGTGGGTTCCATTGTTGAGCCTCCCTGGTTTGATGCTTAGTCATTCCAGGTCCATTAGATATGGAGTTGGTACCTGAAACTGCTGTAGTCCAGGAGGTGTCCAGGCACCATGTATAGTCCAGCAGTGTAGGAATGCCAGCACCCTTGAAATTTAGGCTGTTTCACTCTCGCATTTTTGTGCATATTTACCAAATTACATCTCATATCACTAGTCCCAGCAAATGTGATAAAATTGATATAAAATAGACAAAAATGAAAAAAAAAAAAACAAGCACTATGATTGTCTACTTATTTATCCCATATTAAATTAGATATTTACAGCAATACAGCAGCACACTGCTCCAATGATCCCTGGTTCGATCCTGACCTCAAACCCCGTCTGTGTGGAATTTACTAAGTCTTGCCTATGTCCATGTGGGCTTGCTCTGGGAACTCAAGTTTTCTCTCACAGTCCGAGGTTAATTGTGTTAGGTTAATTGGTTGCTCTAAATTGCCCCAGGGTTTGACTAACATCATTATAATCTTGTTCCTGTCACGGATGGCCATTGATGCTGTTGTGACATTAAACTCCATCAAAAACATCATTGTAATTTTAAGTGATTTACACACCAGCCCCTAGGTTGTATTAAATCAGTGTGTTTTATTTGCCATTGAATTATGAGTGCTATTATTAAATGTATGTACATTTAATCATAGAGTGGAGCCAAACTGTATTGCACTCTCATTTCTGTTTTATATACGTTTTCATCCTTATGGTCTAGCAAACGATGTCTTGTTTTGATGCGTTTACAGGATGAACAGTTTTGGCAATAGTTTGCACACCACTATCTTGTAAACTAAGATTTTAAATATTTCAGCATTTTCAATATTATTTTAAGACATTTTGTAAAAAAAAATGCTGTGATTTGATATATTATTTGGCTTGTGCAAACATTTACACAACATTCCACATTATCCGGAGAGCGCAAGCAGGTCTCAGAAGAGTTAACATATTACATTTTCCATTGGTCCAGAGTGTAAAGATTTGTATTGGACTAAAGACATGGCCATGCTCCAACCTTTTGATCTTAAAGACCTGCTCACCAAGTGCTGCTTTTATTCCCATATGCATTTAAAGAACACACCTAGTCTAAAAAATGCAGACGGACATTGTGGTTTGTCAGCAAACTTATATGACTCAGTGTTTTCTAATTATGATGAACTAAAATGTAGATCTAAACAGTAGAAGGCACAAACAAACATGACATTAAATATAAAATAACAAATTATTAGTGTTTATGGATTAAGAAAGCAATGTGGATCCAGGAGCATGTACTAAATGAGAAAATTATGTTTTTTTTTAACATGAAAAGGAACAAACAAGGAAAAGTGATCATACTGAGAATTTTTAAGAAGACTAGCTGCTTTTCTCTCTCCGAATCCTGAGTAGAGAATCCTAGAGGTCTTGAACTCGTCCATCTCTCCAATGACATTGACTTCCACATCGCCATCACGGCCCAGCAGCCAACTCACACTCTTACTGTGAGCTAGAAAAAAGATAGATAAGAAGAGGGGTAAGAAGATAAAGGTGGTTAAACTTAGTTAGTTATACAGGGTAAGTCAAATGTCACATAACACGTTGCGTGATGCACCGACTTGACGCAAAGGCTGCCAAAATCAGTGTGGAGGTTTCTACGTCTTTGGATGAACACTACGTGACTTGTCATCCACAGTCCTGGTTTCATGGATTTTGGCTATGAGGGATGCAACAGTGCTGAGTGAAATTGGTGGTCTTTCTGAGTGTTAAAGCTGGCTATGATACATCAGTTGCATTCCCTGGACATCAGAATCATCAATTCCATCTTCAGTTAGCTGTGACAAACAAAAGTTTGAACCTTTTCTGAACTTTCTGTGTTGAATTTTGAACCACAAGAGATATTGAAAATGTAATTGAATTCCATTGTAAATCCCACTGAAAAAAAAACTTGCCCTTGATCCCATATGGCGTCTTTCAAAATGGCAGCCATGTTCTGGACATAGCCTAGAGGTAGGCCCCCTTGCTGGGGTATTCAGATATGCCATTTTCTCTTTTGTTTGTGAAATAAAAGGGTGTCTTGTGGCTCTTGACTCACCCTATACTTAACGTTCACAATAAATTTCTGAATTTCCATGTTGTGCAATTTGGAGTTTCACGGAAACAGAATAAGGACATTGATTCTTGTTGCTTCGAAATCTAGACAATATAACAACAATGCATACACACAATGGATAACACACATGGTGCAAAAAGGTTTAACGTTCTGACGGGGATCATTCTTTCAGTTTCAGGTTTTTCAGCAAATAAGGGAGGTATAGCAGAATGAACAGGTTTTTCTTGCACACCTAGTGGCAAAGACACAACATTCCAGCTTGACAAACAGACAAGCCCTTTCTGATCAAGACACTGTAGGGTTTTCTAATCTGCGATCAACAATAGAGCACTGAGCTAATTAGCTGCAAAGTTCCTCCCACACTATTGACACTGCTTTAGTCATTCAAGTGATGAATAAGTCTACATAGCACATTGAATGCTCAGGAAAACACGAGTATGTCTCAGATATCCTGAGCAGAGATTTTTCATTTCAGAGCCAACAAATGAATGATAGGATTTTCCCACCTTTTCTGAACATAATCTACAACCAGTTTCACAACTGGAGCTAATACACAAACAGTTAATGTAAACCAACTACAATTACATATAAAAACAGCTGACCATGCAGATGAAGTAAATAGGATTCAGGGGTTAAATGATAAAACACGTAGTAATGCACTCAGGTGTGGCAGTAAGCACATCTTTTGTTAAGGTCTTCTATGCTACTGTAAAATCAAAACATGTTGCACAACAGTGATGTTCAAACTGTTGAAATTTACTATAATCACCGTAACCACAGCTGTGTGGAGCAACTTACAAAAAGCACTTTGAAGGAAACAGTGAGTAGGATATTGTGTAATAAAAGGTATTACAAATGACCTTTGAGTCGCATTGATAAAGTCAGTGGCCCTTCCACAAATACTTAAAAATGAGTTATGGGTGAGCAAGGTCTGTTCAACACGCCAGGTGGTATGACTTATTTCTATATGCAATGCATGTGCTACTAAGCTCAGTTTAAATACATTCTCAGTATTGTAAGGTAAATATAAAAAAAAAATTTTACATAACAGTCAGGCAACCTGGCAGTTTTTGGGTGGTGAGGAAATGCATAAATATGGCATTTTAAACTTTCAGCTTTCAGTTCAACTTGCTGATCTGGACCTAATTTGGGGAAATGCTTCATCAGTGATCACTGAAGAAATGGTCAAACACAACCTAAGAACAGTCTATCACAAGGCCGCACTTTGAATGGGCTATAATCAGTTTACTGCAGGCTGTGCTAATTATGGCTACATTCAAAACCACATAATACTATATACTATATTTGGGCTCCCTGGTCAAATTACATGTTTTGCTGATTTGAGTTAACATAAGCTCTGCAGGTGCTCGAGTGGCACAGTGGTAATCACTAGGAAATGTTCCAGACCTCCACCCTGACCAAGATAAGCATAGGCAAAATGGCGGAAAGTAAAAAGCTAAACTCTGCAGGAAACAAACTGAAATATAACATGCTTCTGCAAATTTGAAAATGAAACGTGAGTGAAAATACATTACAAGATCATCTGACAATATGGCTAAACCTTCACAAAACCCAAATTTTATGTAGAATTAATTCTATAACCCACACAGTTACTATATATTTGTCGGCTGCACATCCATGAATCAAATCTCTCCTTACACTACATTAAAAATATGCTTAATTGGATTGAGAGCTGGTGACTACGGGGGTCATTTGATTACAGTTAACTTAATATTATGACTAAAGTTGAAGACTATTTGAGCTTTGTAGCATTATGGTCAGCAACAATGCTCATGTAGGCTGTAGCATTCAATGTTATAGGCTGATTAGATATTTGTGATAAGGTGCACTGTATCTAATGAAGTGACCGAAAAGTTTATATGCTATGTTAATTTTGACACCCCCCCCCCCCCACACACACACACACACACTCCATCCCATTTACATTTACAGTATTTAGTAGACGCCCTTATCCAGAGCGACTTACAAAAGTGCTTTAGGACATCAGTAACATAATCTATTCCTAATAATCAGGAATGGTTGTGGTTGTTTTTTGTTGTTCTTTAGAGAGAAAGAGAAAGAGAATGAGAGGGAGGTGTTTAATCGGTGTTTGAAGATAGCCAGAGACTCAGCTGTTCGACATTGAGGGGAAGTTCATTCCACCACTTAGAAGCCAAAACTGAGAACATTAATTTTAACATTGCCTAATAAGCAGTATGGTCATGTGTGACTTTAAATGGTACTTAGCACATACTTCAGGCACAGCTGTGAATCTTAATCGATCCGGCTGTTAACCACAGCAAGCAGGCACCAACTTAAGTACAAGGGGAGGAATTAATAAGCAAGCATGAGATTGCTTTAAAATTTCCATTCATGTGAGGTTCAGAAACATATTGATATTTTCCCTTTGGTCAACTTGTCAACATTTTAGTATCGGTAGTTTACGGGCCAAACTCAGCAAATGTGACTGATATTTATCAATAATACCTGTCCAAGTAGCTAGAGAACTAGATAAACTTGTATTTATCACAGGGAGACACAGATTTATTTTGTGATTGGATTTGCATTGTCATATTTTCAAGAATTTATTTAACAGTGGTTATACTTGTCAGAAAACATTTACATTTCTGGTATTTGGCAGATATCGTTATACAGAGTGACTGCCAAGCTACCAGGACTCTCAAGTGTTTGGCTGTGTTCCAAACCACAAACTACACTACTAAATAGCATATTAAATGACTGCACCAAACTCACTACTCAATTTTGACAAATTGAGACACAGAGCGTTTGGTTATTTCTAGCACTAAACAAGTTAGCTAACTACATTAGAAACTTTTTTGTCACAAGTAGTGACAAGTCTGAGCGTGATTTCAATTATTCTCAGTAGACAATTTTACAGTATGTATGTAATAGTAGTACAGTGCCAACATTAGTTAGTAGTGCTTAGTCTCTGGTTTATATGGTATCTGTTTGGTCAAATTGATTCTATTATTATTCCAGCATAATGTGTCCAACACAAAGTGTATGCAATAGCTAGCTAGTTACCTTGACGGCAAGCTGCATGACTAAGTGTTTCTGGGTTTATTAACAAAATTAACCTATTAATTAGTCATACTGGTAGATAAATTAAATTATACTGTGGTAGATGAATCAGGATGAGTCTATTTTATTGTTTGGACTACAAGCAGATTACTAGATACACATTGTTATATATTTTTATAAACTGTCAAACATTTCCATTCATACCAAAGGTTTTGTTCAATCACTGAAAACCTCAAACCAAACCTAATCCTAAATGTGGTTGCCCATAAATACACTGCACATAGCCAATGCTTTCTGTTTACTTACAGTTTTTATTTTATTATTTGATTTTAATTTTTTCATTTATTTGTATTTTAATTTATATTAACACCATGTCCGACAAATACGCCACTTTTGCTTCAGTCATTAAGATCTGTGGGACACTTGTTTAGACTGGAGACAGCGTCGAGAGTCAAACTAGGGAAATGATAGTGACAAACCATACACGATTTTAAAAGGGTATTGCTAGCAATGTTTTCTGAAAGTGTTCTTTTAAGAAACACTTTATATGGTGGTTATGATGTATTTGAAATGACATTTTAAACAGCAAAGAATCTTTTCTTCAAAAGCTTCTTCAAAGGCTGGAGAATGTCATTAATATGCTGATTGCATCTGAGTTTTATTTTACTTTCAACTGGTTTACTAAATCTTATTTTAGTCTGTTAGTTTTGGGTGACACAATAGTCTTACATGCTAGCCCACGACTGCGGTGACAAAGTTTCCATTCACACCTTCACATACAGGAAGCATCCCCATTCGCTACAGCATCAAACATGACCTGTGCCATGTGTTCAGTTTAATAGAGATTGGACTCCACATAACCCTGGCCAGAGACAAGCAGGGTTGAAAAATGAAAAAAGACATTCTCATTTATTAAACAAAAAAACGAAAAATGAAAAACTATTAGAACACACACCACTTATAAATGACTGAATTTGAATGGGGACATAAAACTTGGTAAGGGACAGCCTACCAATCTACAAGCTGTTATTCTTATAGTATTATTATATATTACAATATCAAATTTAAGAGTTATACTAAAGAGCTGAGTTAGACAGGTGAGCACAGATCAGCACTACTTCAACTACAGCCTCAGAGTTAAGTCAAGACAAATTGATTTGTATTTAGCATTTATTTAGTGTTTTTTTTTCAACAAAGCATTGTCTCAATGCAGCTTTACAAATATCTAAATTACAGAGCTCAAATTAAGTAAGCATAACTTTTAATTGATAGAAGGAAGAAAACTTGAGAAGACCAAAACTTAGAGGATGGAAGAGCTGAGTGGAATTTCAGTTTTTATACCAATACACAATCTGCACAACCCTGTATGTGTGCTTGCTATTTTACAAATGATTGGTTCCAACTCTTTTGGCTCCAAACGAAATTATGATGTAAATATGCATTCAATTTGATTGGAAATATAAAACCTTGACAATTCCAAAGTTGGTTCAAACCTTGTGTAAATAATTTATGGGTGTAGTAAAGTAATTCCAAATTGGACTGGGAGTTAGAGTACATATCAGTAAATAGTTTTAGTAGCATACTGTGGTATTGTGTGCAATGCATAATACAGTATGACATGCTACTGTATCTACTCTAGTTTTTGTCAATTTGCATTTTTTTGGCAGATAACTTGACCACAGTTTTTGTACAATGCAGGACTGAGCATAAAACTATAAATAACAAAAGAGTAATAAACTATCAACTGTCCATGGCTAATCTACAGACAGGTGAACGATAATTTTTAAGAAATATTATACTGTGTTCCTTTGGCCATTTAGTTCTAATTAGTGTTAAATCCTGCTGCAGGACCTACAGCAATGTTAATGCAGTTAGACTGTTAGAAGAATGCCACTAGACCAAATAAGAGAATGATTATAAGTTGTGTTTCTTGCTGATATTTAATATTTGCACAGAAGGTTCATGACTTGGTATGGATCACTTAAGGGGGGTCAGAGTGTTTGTTTATTTGGTTTATGTAATGTCACTATCAGCCTCACATGTAAACCCATGCAGACATGGGGAGGACATGCAGACTCCACACAGATAGGACACATCAATCTACCCTGGGATTGAACCCAGGACCTTCTTATGGTCAGAGTGAGAAGCTTATTATTAAAGGAAAAGGCGCTCAAAATGGGTCGTACTGAAAAGCACTGTTTTGAGAAGGATGCTTCATTCTTGTGGTATTTTGACCAAACAGGGCACGGACATGTCATTAAGACCCAAAGAAAGTGTGATAACAAAGAAAATAATAGTGTTTAATCATTTCTGAAGGATTGAAAGATCTGTTGTTTATAGGTCATTTTTATCATGTGTGCCATAATGGTCAAATTCAGCACCAAGAATAATAATATATAATGCTTACCAGTTTCTGTAGACTGGCATGCCATTAAGAATTAAAGGATTAATCGATGTTGATAATCGAAACCTTAATCACTCTCTTTCTGTGTCTTATGCTGGCTCTCCAACGCCCCTTTTAAATTTCAGTTTGTTTTGAGCACTTGCACTTCCTGTAGATGTTGTGATTTGCTGGCAGATTTTAGGGAACAAAATGTAGCCTGGAAGATACTTCCTGTCATACTTTTAAAACTAGGCCAGCAGCTTCTTCACAGTATTTGTTGTTCTAAAAGTGGAACTTAGGCAGATCACGTGACACAGCTATTTAAGCTAGAAAATTGAACCTACTGAAACGGTCTACATCTATGCATTATGCCTGAGAATACTGTATCGGTGGAAAATCAGCTAAAGCATGTCTCAACAGCTGCAGGACAGCTGCACATGTCTTCAGATAAAAGAGGCCTTTCTGTTCTTCAGTGAGCCTCAAAAGCTGTTGATAATAACTGCTTTGTTTTTGAACCAGCCAAGTTAAGTTTCCTCCTGACCTAAGTGACAAACGTCAAGTCTAATTACTGCCTAACCACCCGATGTGTGAGCTATAGTTATCAGAGCTCCTGGTTCTAGTCGACGTTTAGCTGAGCTTGAAAGACTCTGTAGTTCATGCTTCAAATGTTCACATGGTAACTTTATTTCAGTTGTTTCCAGAAAGCCTGAACAGTACTCAGAAAAATGCTGCTGAGCCAGATTCCTTGTTCTTTAAGTGTCAAACCAGTTCAGAATGTGGACTTTTTACATCTAATGTCCAATAACATAAAGTCTTTGCTAAAGATTTCACATTATCACTTTCTTTTTTAATCAGACGTAAATGCATTTCATCGGTATCTCATGAGCATGCCTGGTCTACTCTTATGAGAAACTCTGGCTTACATGAAGGTGCCATATATAGACTAAACTTTAGACAATCTTGAACAAGGTCAATTTGAGTCGAAATTCAAGCCTGAAACATTGTAAACATTCTGGAAAACAGAAATCCTGTCTTTGCTGCTGAAATAACTTTAGGTTGAAGTAAGGGCAGACATCTGGGGGAGGGGGTGTATAATTTAAATAATACATAGCAATATGCATGGAAAGAACTTATGCTAATTATAAGTTTTGAAGTTTTCTGTTCCACCTTTTACGGATTTGGGTTTTATACTGTTACAAGTGATGAATTCTAACGTTTTATTATAGTTTATGTATCATAACCTCTATCAAGATGCCCCAGATGGTGGCATAGTTGTTCATAGCTTGACTGGATAACTCTTATTCATCTTTTTTCTAAAGAATATTTAGTTCTTGATTGAAGTATTCAGTATATCTTCTGCTTTTAAAAAGCTCAAAATATGTTATTTAAAGCTATGTGTTTGGAACTGAGACTCATAATGAATGACTACATATTTAATGACTACATTGCAAATTCATACTAGATACATTTTCAGGACGGTTCTCAGTTAAGATTCTGTTAGATACGATCAAACTAAACTTTTTGTATTTATGAAAATTTTGCCCATATATAGTGTGCTATCTACAGCTTATTCTTGGAATTACTAAAACCAGTGTCCTTTATAAACATTACAATATATATACAATAAAATGGTGCTTTTGCTAGCAGCTTTGAGATCTCCCTCAAGAAGTTTTCTTTGAAAAATTTGATCATTACTTTTACAGCAACACTGAAATGCACTTGTATTAATGCCTAACAAGAAAAACCATTATGGCAAGGTAATTACTCCTATATGGGTCCAAAACTTTCAGAAAGAACAGGAACATAAATTCTGTTAGTGTTAGACAACAGATGGTACATCAGTCTAATACCTTTGGCCACTACCGAGAGGACTGGGGCTTGTCCTGGTGGTGTGAAACATACAGACACAAGTGGATGTGCCAGAGTAAGGAAAGGCTAATCAGAAGATCATACCCTGACACTGTAACAGCAACCCATACCAGGCTGTGTGCACTGGAGCCTATGTGACTCCGATACGAAGTGAGGCTAAACTGTGAGAAAATATAATTGATTTTTATTTTTATAACTTGTTTCTGTGGCTTTATTACAATCCTTGTTCCAAATACTTTTGGTGTAGCATTTCCAAACCATGCTTAAGACATGGAAGTGTCACTAATACTGTTGCATGAAATACCTGTTGTCTGTATTAAGTGCCCACAACTACCATGCATAATCATGATTTCTGAAATACCATATCATGCCACTCATTTCAGCTATTATTCAGCCTTAATTGGTACAATTGGAAATGTCTTCTCCTCTACAAAACCAAGATGTTTCTTAACCCACTTTTTCATGATAAAATTGAAAACTCATTTTATTTACTCCCTCGCTTTGTGGCTTGCATTTCGAGCTGTTCCTAATCAGTACTCATCACCAACACAGGATGTGCCTGCAGTTAAACCACATTATCAGTTGAAAGGTTTACTAGTGAATCATTTACATATTTAGCTGTGTTGGTTTACAAAAGAACCACAAACAGACCTGTATGCTAAAAGTTGCGCCTGCATGTGTCGATTTTTGCTCTGACGTGAACAAGGTGTGTTCTGATGAGAAGCAGAGGGTGTGGGAGAATAATCAACAAGTGTTTTTAGCATGTCAATAGAAACTGTTACTAACTGATGCTATTGTTACTACCTAACTATACTACCAAGGAGACTAAAAAAGAAATGAAATATTCTCATTTTACCATTGTAAGTGTTATATCTTATCTAAGTGACCTGTGGGGAAACATTTCATTTGATAACATAGTGAACTGTACGACTTTTGACCACTAGGGATTGCTGTGTATAGATGAACGTCCAAACTGTGTTTCTGCTCATTGTTTACTTTAAATAAAACTTTAAATCTTGATCCCTGGTATTCCAGCACTACTTTAAATGTTGCCTATGTAAGCAACCTCCTAGCAAAATTGCAAGGGTGTGGATGTTATCCTAAACTTTCCATTCATGTCACTCTATATTACATGGACATGCCTAACAGACAACTGAAATACGTTGTATGTGAGAAACTGTACCTGGCCTTATTTTGGGTTTACGCTGCTCCTCGTGCTCTAGCTTCTCCTCTCGTTCTTTCCAGCGGCGGACTTGTTCTTGGCGCATCTTCAGAAAAAGTGTTTTCTTCTGCTCCTCATTTAGAGCTTCCAGCACATCAGGGTCAATGTACATGTCCTTCAGGATCTGTTGCAGCATGGTTGCGTATTTCCTGTCAACGTTTTAGTCGTTTAGAGCTAAAGTGCGTTGTGAGCCCAACGAGGACTTGCAGTGTGTTCTGGGTGCCGGCCCTGCTCCTGCGTCCTGCTCCTGCACCAGACTGCTCACCACATGCGCTCTCTCATCACTGAGCGGCAGCCAGCAGCTGGACGACTGTGGGGGAAAAATGACAAGTTACAACATCTGGAAACAATCTGCCTGCCTCGTTCACTCGCTTGTTGTCAGTCTACAGTTTTGCATCCAACGGGGTTGAGCTTTTTTGTTCTCTGCTGCCTGAGTCTTTGACTTGTTTGCTTTCTTTCGAACACTTCTTTTCTTTTTTACACTTTCTGTCCTTCCTGGTTGACTCAGACAGTCTGAGCCTCCAGAGTGCCATTACTGGTCAAACATGCTGTTTCTCTTGTTGAAATGGGAGGAGATTCTTAAAATATCCCCAAGGCGTTTGACGTCTGTTTGTGCTTCATCTTGCTTTAACTCAACAGCAAATGTTATGACTTATTAGATGAACACAGGTTTACACAGAGACAGCTGCAGTTTTCTCAGAACACAACCAGTTACGTTGAGAACAACAGAAAAAGTCAAAGAAAGAGTGTGTGTGTGTGTGTGAGAGAGAGAGAGAGAGAGAGAGAGAGAGAGAGAGAGAGAGAGAGATGTGTCGTTCAGTTACTCTGCAGAGGCCATAAGCATGACGGGATAAGAGAAACAAAAAACATCAGGGTGGGAAAGAGTCTAAGGAAAGATTTGTACTCACAGTAGGGTGTGGATAATTCTATAGCAGGCTTTGCAGACCGGGAGTGCTGCTGTCCTTCTTGCCTTTGTGTATGACTTAGCTAGTGACATCACAACATTCCATACTCTCTCTCTCTCTCTCTCTCTCTCTTTCTCTATCTCACACACTCTTTCTCAGACTCTCTCTCTCTCACCCATGCTCTCTGCCGCCCACTCACTGTTCTGTTAGTTAAAAAATGCATAAACAGACATTTCCTCCCTTCCAACAGCCATTCGTCTGAACTCAGGAAGCCGAAACCAGCTGTAGACGCTGTAAACCAAGCAGCATCCTGTCGCAAAAATGAGAGAGTGAGAAAGTGGAGAAGGAGGGGTAAGCTTGAAGAGATAATGACACAGCAACCTTAACCTCCTCCACTCAGAAAAAAACTGATGAAATCTAGCTTTGCTTGTCACTGACGTCTGTAATGTTCTTGTAAATTAGTGTTTATCTCTTACTGGGAAGTCAAATACTGAGTTTATATACAGACACCGATCACTTTATTAGGCATACCTCCTTGCTTCTCACTGTTCATTTGATCATTTCCACTTACAATTTAGAAGCACTTTGTAGTTCTTCATTTACAGACTGTAGTCCATCTGTTTCTCTACTTATTATTATGGCTCCCTTTAATCTGCCCTCTAATGACCAGAACCTCCACAGGACCACCACAGGTACTATTTGAATGGTAGACAATTTTGATTACTCCCAGGCCAATTACATGAGGTCATTTGGCCGATAGGGCATGACAATGTGAGCTTGTGTGCTATACAATGGAGTGGCACTCAGTATAGGGTTGTTTCTGCCTTGTGCCCTGTGCAGCCAACTAGGCACTGGCTAGAGCATGACCCTGCCCAGGATTAAGTGGATAAAAAAGTGACACTGATGTGGTTGTGCGGGTTAGTGTGTGTTGGGCTACTATGAGTGGATCACACACAGCGGTGCTGCTGGATTTTTTAAACATCCAGTTGTCACTGCTGGTCCCAAAACAGTACACCAACGTACAGAATTTTACATAAGTGAGTACACCCCTCACATTTTTGTAAATATTCCATTATACCTTTTCATGGGACAACACTGAAAATATGACACTTTGGTAAAATGTAAAGCTGTAAATCTACAAAAAAAATCTAAAAATGTAAATCTTGTTGCTCTACACAAAGGTGGCCTAGGCTATAAGAAGATTGGTAACACCCTGAAAGTGACCTGCAGCACAGTGGCCAAGAACATACAGCGGTTTAACAGGACAGGTTCCACTCAGAACAGGCCTCGCCAAGGTCAACCGAAGAAGTTGAGTACACAATGTGTCAGCGTCACATCCAGAGGTTGGCTTTTAAAAATAGATGTAGGAGTGCTGCCAGCATTGCTACAGAGGTTAAAGGGGGTGCGGTCAGCCTGTCAGTGCTCAGACTATCCACCACACAGTTTATCAAATTGGTCTGCATGGCTGTGTTGCCAGAAGGAAACCTATTCTTAAGATGATGAACAAGAAAGCCCAAAAACAGTTGTCTGCTTAGTCTGCTGAAGACGGATTACTGGAACCAAGTTCTGTGGTTTAATGAGACCAAGATAAACTTATTTGGTTTAGATGGCGTGTGGCAGCAACCAGATGAAGAGTACAAAGACAAGTGTATCTTACCCACAGTAAAGCATGATGGTGGAAATGTCATGGTTTAGAGCTGCTGCTGGCTGCAGCTAGAGTTCATAGAGGGAAACATGAATGCCAAGATGTACTGTGGCTTACTGAAGCAGAGCATGATCCCCACCCTTCAGAAACTGGGGCAGCGAGGCAGTATTCCAACATGAAAACAACCTCAAACACACCTACAAGATGACTACTGCCTCGCTAAAGAAAGAGGTGTAAAGGTGCTGGACTGGCCAATCATGTCTCCATACCTAAATCATACTGAGTGGGGGAAGTACAACATTTCTAACATCATTTAGCTCCATAATGTCATCACAGAAGTTTGGAACGATTGCTGGAGTGGCTGATCGGTTAATTAATTAATTTGAACACCAGGGGGCACCCAAGAACCAAATCTCAATAAAAAGATAACAGCAGTAAGCATCTTTGTCTAATTTGCATCTTTTTTTCTTCCAAGAGAATCAGTATAAATGTATCATAAAAAGTGAAACAGATGTCGTTACGGTCCAAATATTTTTGTTTACTCTGTTAAAAATACTATTATTCTATGTTTTTAGGTTGGTCACCAGCATAAAGCACTGGGTAGTCCTGGTCACAAGCATTGGATGCTGATTTGTTTAATATGCTGTTGACTGTGACCGAAGCAGAACACGTGCAGGTCCGTTTCAAGTGGAAATGTAGACCTACTGCCAAAAATCAGTAACACCAGGGGTGATTCTTCTCTAGATGGTTGCAGTGTATATTTAGGTAAAAAGCAGATGGCTCCCTCACTTGAAATGGACTAGAATCGCCACTAGATGACATACCAACTCAACTGTGTTGTCCGCGTTCAGTAAAGTAGATGTCGTGGTGGTAATAAGGCATGGACACAAATGATTAATTATAAATAATATAATATATATAACATAATAAATCATTAAAGGACATGAATTAATATTTTAATTGCCAACATTGGTATTGTGTAGTTATACAGGCCACTAAGTAGTGACCTTTGTATATATTGCCTAAGTACGCCATTGTATTTATTATTATTCTTTGTATTATTTATTTGTTATTCATTATTCTCTAGTCTTAACACCGGCACACCACTTCCTGATATTTTGATCAACACCGCCATCTTCTGGCGAATAAAGCATAATTGCGTTTGAAATCAGTGTTAGGCGCTTTCATTTTCGCAATTTTATACCGTTTGGGTTCAGTTGTATGTTTTATTAAAGGCCCGAGGGCGTGAACAAGGAGGCAGGGGGACATGTCCCATGCACAATTTCGAAAGGCAATGTTGATCCACTGCAGTTTTACCGTCAAAAAACAATGTAACGCTTTATTAAATAGAGACCGTTCAAGCCATCACCGTTGTCACTCCATCTGCTTGTAAACAGCGTCTGGACTTGGAAATCAATGTTCTTCTGGTTAGTTGGTCTTGGGCAGGAGTTTGTGTTCACCTGCTACTGTAAGATGTACTGTGTGTGTGTGTGTGTATGTGTGTGTGTGTGTGTGTGTGTGTGTGTGTGTGTGTGTGTTTGGTAATTAGACTCAGCCAGGCA
>JAUZST010001495.1:0-18555 GCA_034779995.1 Parotocinclus haroldoi | reverse complement strand
CGATCTTAGTGTCTGTCTGTCTGTCTGTCTGTCTGTCTGTCTGTCTGTGTATGGAGTTGTTAGCCAGAATGATGTCATGAGTGGGTGTCTGTATCAGGGGACCAGATGGCCCATCGGTATGTGTTCCTCTCTTTGGTTGTTTGTTTGCCCATGATGACCCCTGCTGCATTTACATAAGTCGATTCTAGACTTCTAGATCAAAATACATAATGCTTAAATATCTTTCAGCTACAGTCTAACGGGTTGTATAAAGTTATCAAAGTCAAACATGGTTTTCTTCGTGCAGCCTTTGCTGTGCATTTATCAGATGTTCAATTCTTTAGTTCCAAGCCTGGTTCATTTTGTTTTAACACAAGGAAATAACCCTGATCTTACCTTCCACCCCCAAAGGCTACTGGAGATTTTTTTGTCAAACATAGTAATACATAAGCTGAAGCCAAGAAAAATAAAGATGTACTTTCTACTATCATTAATCTGTGGTCAGTCCAAGTTTGCCAATGGTGCTACCAGAGCATCTACCATGCACACTGCTCACAAAATTAGGGCATATTTCATTATGGGATACTTCACCCTAATGTTTGTGAGCAGTAAATGGCATGACACCAAATAATTCCTCTCAGAAGTGTTTAACAAGCAATCTTTGTTATACATCTGTTTAGTGCAAAGCACTTGGTGTGTATGATCCTCTATAGAGTCAAAATGAAATAATTTCATACAGAAATGTGAAAAGTCTTTGTATATAGGCATTGCATATGCAGTGTTTTAGTGTTCACTACACTTTGTAGTTCTACACTTACAGTTGTCCGTCTGTACCTCTACATACTTTCAGTCCCCGAATGGCCAGGACCCATACAGATCAGGTATTATTTGGTTGCTGGATCATTCACAGTACCACTGATGTGGTGGTGGTGGTGTTTTAGTGTGTGCTAGCTAATACGAGTGGATCAGACAGCAGTGTTGCTGGAGTTTTAAATCCCTGTTCTCTCACTGTGCACATTCACCTTGTAGATATAGTTAGAGACAGTAACTCGTGTTGCTGCGCTTTGTGTTAGTCGTTCTTGAATCTTTTATCAGTGCGCATAGGATGCTAGTGGCTGGATATTTTGGCTGTTTCACTGTTTTTGGTGGACTGTAATCGTAGAACTGCAAATTGACCACTAAAACAGGAAGAATAAAGAGAAAATAAAATAAGAAATATAGAATGCCTTTTAGAAAGAGTTTTACATAGTATTGTATATAAAGTTTAAAAAATCATTACTGAGCAACTACAGTTCTGATTCGGCATCCAAAACAGCATTTAATTGCATATTTGTACACCTTGTTCCATCTTCTGGTGGTTAATTCCAGCAGGATAACAGTCCGTGTCACAAAGCTCAAATCTTATCAAACTTGTCAAACTGATTTTTGAACATGACAATGAGTTTACTGTACTAAAATGGCCTCAAGTCACCAGATTTCAATCCAACAGAGCACCTTTAATTTCTAATTTACTTCTTTTTTTTTTTAATATTCTTTACTGTGCAAATACAGGCATGTATTTATGCAGGCATACTCCTTGCAAAAGGAGGGGTACCATATGTCAATATTTTTTTGATTGAGTCAGACTACAAAGTTGACTTGTAGTAGAGTGAAAGTGTGTGCCCTTAATGCTTTGACCAGTTAAGCTTGGACTATTCAAGACCCCACAATGAGTCCTGTAGTATCTCATTCCAGCAGTTCCTCCTGGATTTGTAAGTTGCAAGGTTTGATACTCCATAGATCAGATCTGTTTGTCTAGCACTTTGCCATGTTCCTCAAACTATTCCTGGAGAGTTTTTACAGTATGACAGGGTGCATTATCATTACATACATAACATTTCCATGTATTTACACACGTTTGAAACTCAAATCCATTGTGGGAGCGCATTGCTTGGATAAGACCGCGAATGCATTTTTAAAAAAGCAGGTCAGGACTTTGTTTGGGTAAAACCTACAACCTGGAATATTAAAAAAAAAAAAAACGGATTTGGACTTGTTCTAGACTTTTACAAATAAATTATAACAGTAACGGTGATTTACACGTAACCATTGAAGTGCCGCATAGCCATAAATATAAAAAATATATAAAATGGACAGGTTTAAATACCTGATAAGATCTGAAGTCGCCATGTGAAGTGGGAGGCATACTGGGACCAGTGCCTATGTTGCGAGGAGCGAAATACGTTCTGCATAAAGCGTGCGTTTATCCCTATGGAGGGCGCAGCTGATAATAAAGCCCTGGCTGTAAAACGAACCAAATCAGTTTATTTCAGATTATTGTTATGCCCAGTTCTACGTCACATATCACTTATGTATTAGCAGGCTATTCGACATTCATGTGCTGAGACTACATGGGCGTTTTGAGTGTGAGCAGGATTGACTTCGTTAATGAACGGAATAGAAAACTGCTTACAAATGATGCACACCAGCACATGGGCTTCAGTAATAATGTCAACTATGTGACAATTCATCAGTATCCCTGGTAATCCAGATAATAAATGTACATACACGCAATGTTCGTTTACCAAACAAACAGGCAAGCGAGACTGAGACTGGACCGCGCTATACGTTAGGTTAAATCCTAATCGCCTTTCAAGTTGTCGGCACTAGGTAGTATACAAAAAACCGGGAACTGACACCCTCCTTAGTGCACTTTACTAGGGATTCAATCCGGTGATTGTAGTAGAGTTGAGGTCGCCGTTGACTCCGCCCCTCCTGAGCGAGTGCAAGTTCAGCGAAGGAGAGCTGCAGAATTCAGCGAACCACGCAACGCACCGCAGTTTTAATACTGTCCTCGATTTCTGCTTCTCGATCACACAAACCCGGTGAGTAGACATTATTATCTTTTTTATTCACGTGGCTCACAGCGTGTGTTCTGAATATCCGAGCAACCTGTTAAACGTTTGTAGTCCATTAGAGTACTGTTAAACTAATGCATAGAGGATTCACCTTCCCTATCCCGCTAGCTGGCTAACCCGTTTGCTAGCGTCTCCCATCAGGTAATTATCGTTAGCTGAGTGACTGTCGCAGTACAGATATCGCGTATTTAACTAGTCCCTATGCCTGTTTTTCGTATTCTTCCAGTTAAGTACTTAATAGACTGTCCAAGTACGAATTAGTCTAAATCCACGGTCATCTATACAGCTAGCAACCAAACGCGACTGTACAGACGTATAGTACATACGGTGTCTGGATTCCAAATGGCTGCCTATTTCCTAAACGAGTGCACTACATAGTGTGAAAAGTCATGGCGTTTATTTCGTCTGTAGTGGCCTACGTGTCCAGTGGGCAACCATTTGGGATGTAGCCGTTAAGGTCCGGGCTGATTCACCTTCATGAGAAGATGGTTAGTTATAGAGACATCCTCGTTTTCTGTCTGAGCTTGTTTTATTAGACGTTATTTTATTCCATTTTGGTTCAACCTAAAATCGGAAGGTGAAATAGGGGTTTTAGGAACAGTGCCAGGCTCGATGTGTAAATGGCAAAATATGACCGTGGTAAAAGTTAAGTTACAGGGAAGCCTGTTGTTGTCTATACTTAACATCTACGTACACTATATACAACATCTATATACACCAAGTAATCAGCCTTCCAGTTTGTTTAAATAATATAGCTTAATTAAGGTATCGATCATAATTTCCAAAGCAAGTCTTTTGGTATGGCCACTCTGTGACCTTGAGATCAATACATGGCTGGTTCCATGCTGATACTGCACCACTGTATTTTGTATTGATTTGCTGTAAATGAACTGTTCCTATTAAAGTTTATGCTGGTAAGCAGCCACAGGATGTACAGGCCTTTTTAGTGAACACATACAAGTGGCTTCTTTTTAGATTTACATTTGCAATTGTCATTTAGCCCTTATCCAGAGCGACTTACAATTAATACAGTCTTACAATCCAAGAAGTTGTTTTTTTTAAGGGTCTTGCTCAGGGACCCAACTGTGGTAGAGGTTGGGATTTGAACCCTAGATCTTCTGGTCTAGTCTGGTACTGTAACCATTAAGCCACCACAGCCCCAAACCTTTCACTTGATAAGCGAACGTGCTAACCACTACTCTACAGAGACAGCTTTTTAAGTAGCATTGGTCCCTGCTGCAAGACCAAGGGACCAAGTTATGGATCAAGCAGATCGGCAAAGCTGTATTATCATTTCTTATGCCCAGCTTAACTGTGTCCGCAGTTCCCAGCAGGAGACACTTGGGTATCTTATAAGGTAAGATGTAATGCCTGGGCAGTGGCGTCAGTAAAAACATTTAAGCATGTATGGTTTTTGGTTCACACATCCCACTTTCCTATTCCTGTAATGTAGGATTTATTCGTTATTGTGTTCGTGGCATAAATTATGTGCACAAAGGTAAAATGGTGCTGATTAGTGAGATTTTGACTCTTCAGGTGACCATCAGTCATTTCAAGGTCTTTGACTGTCTATGAGATTAGACCCAATTTAGGGAGGTTAAGACCCAGCACTCACCAGGTACCTACACCTGGCTAGAAGCTCCATTTGCCACTGATGCAGAGCAGAATGGATCCATGCTTTTATTTTGTGTATCTCAAATTCTGATCGAAATGTCACCCAGTTTTTCCAGTCTTTTGTTGAATGGTAAGCCTGTGTGAATTGCAGACCCGTTTTGGTCTTTACTGCTGTGGCCCGTCTGCTTCAAGGTTTGATGTGTTGTGTTGCTGTTGCCTTTCTAGCAACTCGAACCAATTTGGCCGTTCTCCTCTGTGATCAATAAGGCATTCTTGTCCAGAGAACTGCCGCTCACTATACATGTCATTTTCCCCTAACTGTCTTTGTAAAGTCTTAAACTCTAGAAATGAAAGTTCCAGTAGAACAGCAGTTTCTGAAATACTCTGACTAGCCCGTCTAGCACCAACAACCATGCACACATTCACAGTCTCTTAAATCACCTTTCTTTCCCATTCTGACACTCTGTTTGAACATCAAGTTGTCTTGACAAATTAATTAATTAGTTATGTCACTGACATGTGAATACAATAACACTTGCAACATGAGTGTACTTTATTCCTGGAATGGAGTTCGAGAATGAACACTTGAATAATGTGAGCATTATATACAGTCCCATGTACAGTACATGCAGCGATATGTAGTGTAGTAAAGTTTCACGCAAGACTTCTCCCTCTCTGTATCCCTCACTCTCTCATTTACAAGGAAGAAACCTGAACTCAAATATACTGCTCACAAAAATGAGGATATTTTAAAATTAAGTATGCAGTGCTGAAATATCACCTCATTTTTGTGAGCAGTGTAATAACCAGCATGAAAAGTAAGTGTGTATGAGAGCAGTTTACATAATTTCTGACTGTGCATGCTTCGCTTGTAGATATTCCAGTGATTCATTCTTTTTGTTTTTTTGTTTTGTTTTATTCATTGGTCATGCTACCTTTGTTAAATCATCAATATAAAACTTGCGTAGTGTAGAAAAATGCAAATATTCTAATAGTTCTATTAGTACTTTATGCTGCTCCATCATAATATTATTTTACGGATTTGTGTGGTAATAACTGTCACAAAAGGTCTCAAAATTAAATTTGACATTCATGTAGTGCTTTTGCTGAAGACACGTCATACATAATAACTCAGATTTGTAGGAATAAGAATAATTTCTTGCCAGTATATGTAGAACCACACATAGTGGTCCCACAGATGTCCTTTGGTCGGGAAGTACTCCATGGTGTTGATTGAACTGGTTTAAAGGGTTTTCTTTTTTTATGTCTCATATTATGTACCCTGGTATTATCTACTTGGGATTGAAGCATCAGGTTACTTGAATGGCTTCTAAGTCATCTATTTGTTAGTCCTTATATTGATTGGCGTCATGTCATTGTACCACTAACCTTTGGCGACTGATGCTTTGATTACTCACAGCTATTTTGAGCTCTGTGCTACAAAAGCCAAAGAAATTAGTGCTGGTCCTATACAATATGGTTACTTGCTAGGATTACTCCTGTCATCCACCATCAAATGCGGTCATGGCCAAAGGTTTTGAGAATGGCACAAATTTTGGTTTTCACAAAGTTTGCGACAGACCATTGTTGTACTTAATACAATCACTATTGTGTTCAGGTGGTAAACGAGTATGACCTCTTCAATCAGTAATTGTTTTGACAGTTCCCCTCCTGGCACCAGCACTGCGTTCCCTATATAATCACCAGAACATTCTGGCAAGGAATGTCTAGGAATGTCGTTACTAATATCACAACTTTCTTCTTCAACTGGGTAAATGTGGCAAAAATATGTAATAAAATTCAACTTTTTTGCACACAGTTGGGGCATTTATAGCTTGCACTTCAGTTGTTATTCATTTGTATTCAGAACCTTGAATGTTTTGCCACAACACCAGTACATCAGTACCTGCTAAGCTGGTGGTTGTTTGATCTTAACTAGCTGTGAAGGGGATTGACTTTTGTGCAGGTTGAAATATTAAGGTTTTTCCAACATTGACCATCTATTACTAGCTAAAGTATTTTTCAGGGATATCTTTAACAAAGTAACAGCAGATCATTTTATTCTGCAAAGCTCTAGAGATCTGTTTAGGTGTTTTGGGTCAGTGTAACGTGGCCTATGGCTGCTGAGTATAAGCACAGCAATGTGAAAGCGTTATGTCAGAATTAAGTTTTAGAATTGTCTGTAGCTTGGCTTTAATTTACCATCTGGATCATCTGGTTTTCCACAATATGCAATTTTCCCCCCAGCATGTTAAAAACATTTTCATTAGCAAACAGCCTCATCCAGAGTGACTTGGGAGAAGTGCTTTGTCCGACAATGTAGTAGACATTTCCTCATGCTAGCACCAATAACCCATTGCCCAAGGATGCCATCTAACTAAAGCTTTATTAGTTTATTTAGGTAACAGCAATGTAGTAATAAATGAACTGCCTGTCTGTGTGTTGTCTTTGGTTACTTTGGTCTCGTCCTACATTCTGAAGACATGCATTAGGCTAATTGGTTGCTCCAAATTTCCCCAGTGTGAGTGTGCTTGTCTGGTATTGTTATATCATCACTCCTGTGATGAATAGCCATTGATGTGACAAAAAGAAGTAAATAAAATGCGATAAAGGGAGATGTTTTTTCAAAATATTGTTTTATTAATGATGTTGTTTAAAGACTGCAAGTGACTTTTTCAGACCTGGGTGCCAGTGCAGAACAGAGTCTTGATGGTTTAGTCTTATGAGCCATGCTTGAGTCTGTAAAGGTGCTAGGTACAGAGCAGGGTTTAATCAAGTCCTTTCAGTGGGAAGGGGCTGGCCTGTTTTTAGCCTTGTAGGTGAATTTGCGTTTTAAATTTAATGGGGACGTCTACCAATGAAGAAAATGCAGCGGAAGAGTGACATTAGTGAACGTTGGTAAATTGAAGACCAGTCATGCTATTGCATTTCGAATCGGGTGCATTGGAAGATCTGCCAGGAGAGCAATGCAGCAGTGTAGAGCCGATATAATAAGAGGTTCAGAAAATAAACAGAAAAATCTGTTTACGTCTCATTTGTGGGATTGTTCACTGCAGAGGTTAACCTTCTATTTATTCTGTAAACCAATGAAACATTTTAGTAGAGGTGGCCACACTTGAGTAAGACTGCGTGTGGTTTTTACTGCACAAAGATCATCTTATGGCATCAGCATACACAAAAGCTGCGTCTTTTTTCACGGCCGACGTTCTTTGGAGGCTGCATTTGAAGACTGATTGTGGACTAGGTCATCCCATTTTCAAAGGTTCCTTCATATGCAGCCAAGGAATGCGCCCTTCTTTTCTACGGTCACAAAGGATTCGACATTTGTATCCTTCGCCAGTCAACATATCTCGAGGTTTATTGTTTGCCAAACTGGAAATCAGCCATAGGGCAGACCGTCTCATTTCGGTTCTGACTTTACCACGGTCTAAGCATCCTGCGTCCCTCCCTGAAATGGGATACAGCTCGGGTCTGTCTTGTACTACCAACGTATGCTTCAGCTTTAACAGTTTTCCCAGTATGACACTAACGTTGAAGAAAAATGGAGCACAGAATTAGAAACGGATCAGGCTTAATATAGGTCCATTATCCATGGACTGACTTTTATACTGCTCACAAAAATGATAGGATATTTCAAAATGAATATCCCCTAATTTTTGTGAGCATTGTATATTTTCATAGTTCATAGAATTTATATAAAGTGCAATATCTAAACCAGTAGAATTGATGGACATGAACAGTTTACGTTTATTAATTAAACATTTAGCAACATTCTAAAATGTTGGCACTACCTGAGTGACTTCATGTTGTCAGACACTTCAGAGTAATTACTCATGAAACGATGAACAACAATCAGCTCTAAGCTAAACTAGTGGAAGATGGTTAAAAACCCTGTTCAGTTATAAGTGGTTTTCCACTGGATTATTGTGGAATTATAGACAAAATTCCAACCATGTCAGCATATTGTACTGTTGCTAAATGCTTATAGCTCTAGTTTCAGTGTAATAGTTTTAAAGAGGGATTCTAATGATTAACTGAAATAAATTGTTCAGTCCATAAGATTGGTTGAACACAAGGTCATTTATTATCAGAGGAAAATCGGACAGTGTTTTTCATTTGAACTTCTCAAAGGAGTCTGAATCACCCTCACGCTTGTGGGTGTTTTGGCATAACACCTGTCTAGCAGTACCTGCAGAGCTGGTTCTTACACCTGCTGTTCTGAAGGTCAACAGACTGCAAAGTGGGGCGTTTGGGGGAACGTGTGCTCTGCTTGGCTATTTTCTCATTTTAAAAATGTCAAAAGCCTTGTTGACAGAAAACACATTTTGTTTTGGGTCACTACGTTTGCTGGTTAACGGTTAACTGCCAACCGCTGGCTAAAAGCATTTGACAAGATGCTTCCCAAATTTCAAACTGTCACATCTGTAAGTGTATATACATATATATACACGTGTGCGTGCATGCATGCATGTATATGTAAAGCTGTATATCGTGCATGCTAGTGATTACTAGTGTTTAATTGTGTCTTAATTACAGCAGGAAGTGGAGGCATATACTGTAATCTCTAAGGAGGTTTAAGTGTGATTAACAGTATGAAATCTGCTAACACATGTTCACAGCACAGGATTTTCACAAAGCTTAGTCTATGGGACCTGAAAGAGGGGAGGCCTGAATGACGAGGGTGATTGGAACATGGAAATCAATCCACTCAGAGTGACTGAGTAAAGACATGCATTTCATGGCATTAATGTTTATGCCTAGGGTTGGACTGTACAGAATAAAATAGTCAGCTTGGGTCACTAATGCTGGGTGATTTTTCCCGATTAATGTTTTAACACAACATTCTTAATAGAGACTGTAAAAGGTTGCGAACGTCTTTCTGGACATCGGCCGACTGCGTATATACAGGGTGAGTCAGAAGCCACAGGACACTTTTATTTCAGAAACAAAAAGGAAAATAACATCTCTGAATACCCCAGCAAGTATAGGTGAGGGGGCCTATCTTTTAGTCTATGCCGTCTATTCCATCTTGGAAGTCACCATATTGGACCAAGCACAATTTTTTCCAATGGGAAGGTGGTCTCTTAACATATCAAAGAAGACCGGATTTGTCTAAGGAATCGATTGCCTTAGCAGCAGACCTCAGCGACACCCAGAAAGACCACCAAATTCATACAGCACTGATTCATCTCCCAAAACCAGATTCAGAGAAACTGGGACTATGGATGACAAGCTACGTAGTGGTCGTGCGAAGAACCGCTACCGACGAAGAAACCTCAACTGTGGTTTTGGCAGCCTTTGCAAAAGGCCCACGGCATGCAGTTTGTCCTGTGGCTTTTGACTCACCCTGTAGTTTGTGGTGCTATAAGATTCTAATAGAGTACCGAAAAACCCAAATGAAGATCAGGATGTTACCGTAGCAGAAGTAGCCATGTGTCCCATGTGTGAACCGTGCATGCTGTATATACATATTATTTAGTTTTCATCCACATATATTTTATTGTAAGCAAATGTTGTGTATTTTTAATTTGTAAGCAATGTCAACAAAATGCAACCTTGTAAGGCGGCACCAGCGCGTACAGACCTTTGCACCAGTCAGGTTTATGGGTAATTTTGAAAATATTGTACCATGAAATGCACGGGTTTACTTGATTTCATGCCTAAATGAGAAGTGAAATGCTAAGATTCCTAATGTATAGCTGGTTATACAATTTTGTAATTTTTGGAATTGTTGTCATGTTCTTTGTATAGGACCTTCTAAGTGTCAGTATATAGCAAACGTGTATTTTTACCACTTGCTTGTACTTAATGCTGACATTTATGGGTGACTGGAGCTTATGAACAGGGAGTTGCTTTTGGAAGGAAAGCATAAAGCCCTTGCATGGAAAGAATAACGTGATGTAGATCAAAAGTGCTTCACCTTCGCCCAAATGCAGACAGCTGTTAAATACTCACAGCGTAGTGCCCGTCTGTTGCTGTACGAGTAGCAACGGTGTAATGTAGGTCGTGTGCTAGTAAAGTGATCCTTGTTTCTTTTATGTAAGGGCTGTTAAATATTGCATGGAATTACAGGGCAGTGCTTTCTTCAATGGAGCCATTTGTTTCCTTACCACAGCCCTGAACGTTTAATTTACAGACATCCTCCTGATAAACTAATCCTATTCAATTAGCGCATAGTTGTCAGGTTTTACTACCCATGGCAAAAATTATGGAATCGCCACACTTGGAGAAAATGACAACTGTGCCGCAACATGCTGGCTTCATGAGGTATATGTCAAACAAATTCAATTATCTTATTAATAGCACATTATCTGGATAATGTAGGGGGAAATCCAAAATTATATGGAATCACGTTGTAATTTTCCTTTTTTTTAACCAATACCAGCTGAACTTTCGAATTACTCTGCAGTTAAAGGAAGGACCATTGGATTAGGAAAACATAGAGCCAGCTGTTTCTAAAATTTGGTGCATGTATGAAATGGGAAGGTTCTAAAAGGCAAACGTATGGTTCGAGCTAGTTGGACATCGGTGCACCAGGATTGAAAATGCACAACAAACCATTTTAAAATGACTATCAAATTGTAAAAACAATTTAGCGCTTGTGACGGAGCTTTTGCAAAAAAAAAAAAAAAAAAATCACCTGAAAGAAATTTAGAAAAATGTTATTTCATAAAGTCAAACAAAATGAATATTAACATAAAAATGCATGAAAATGAAAAAAAAAAAAAGCTTTTGGAAATTGCCAGTTGATTAAGTTGAAAGTCAGCCAGTAACCCTGGTTAAAAAGCCATCCAAGTGGAAAAGTTTGTTCTTAATGCATAACTAATGACCGTACTCTGTCACTGATTAACTTTTACAAAGAATAATTCAGCTCAGTTTGCTGTTTTGCTAGAACTGTCCTCCAACGCATTTTAAGTGGTCTTAAACAACAAGTGAGTCACATCATTTAACGTGTGCCAACAAACGTAGAGGGACAACAGGGTTGTGTTTGTGTCCTACAGACATAAAGCTGAGATCGTATTCTTATTCTTACACAAGGTGAAATGGTATGAAACTAAGAAGGGCAGAATTGTAGCGCTACATCACTTGAATAAAACGATAATTAACCACTTTTAGATTACAATCCTTTCTTCTCCTCCAATTGTCTGAGAATCTCTTATCCAAACTAAACCTGGGTGAATTTGTTAGCTTTGGGGTTTAACGAGTGTTAACAACGTTTGCCTCTTTTTATATTTTATAAAGACAAATTAAGGTTGTTTTCATTTTAATCCATTTGAACTCACATCTCTTTAAACATGATGTGATGTTGATGATAAGAGGTGTTTGGTCCTGGGCTTTGTAATGCCGTACAGGGAGAAGAGTGCACTGTGAAGAGTAATTATGGCTCTCTGACACCAATTGTGATGTACTGCCTGGTTGCTATAGTGATTGAGGAGAGAAGGGTGGGTTTATGCTCAGTAGTTATCAAGTGGGCTGTGCTGATGATTTTGGACTCTAGCCTGTATGATTTTGTGTTACAGAGCATGGCTGAGAAATGTAGATAAAGATGTCAAGTTTTAATTTGGTAGAAGCTTTTAGGTACTTTTTGTTACGATAGGGTCTCCCGGAGATCTCGCGAGGCCATTCCTGGTCTCGCTAAATCCCCAGAATCCCTATCGGGTTTTTAATCCCATAATGCAGTATCCACAGACAGACAACAAATACGGGGAAAATCAAAGAACATTTATTTAACAGAAAACACATAGCAGGCATATAAACGATAAGTAAAAACTTAGTCCCCACACGAGTCCAGTAAGGGCTTTGAGTCCAGAGTCCCGTGGTGGGGCCCAGGGGCCCACTCCATCGCTGTCCAGGGGTCCGCAAACAGCCTGGGCGCTGAAAGTTCGCTGGGGTCAGTTGCTTGGAGGGCCAAGGCGACAGGGTCCCGGGGGTTCGCGAACGGGCTGGAGCGAGGCGGGGCCCATGGCAAAGGTGGGGGTCGCGGTACCGCCATGATGGCTCCGCGCCAGAGGGTCCGGAATAGCTTCGTGCCGGGGGCCAACAACAGCGCCTGTGGGAGCCGGGGGACCGCGGACGAACCCGTAAAACGAAAAGAAAAAGAGAACTGAAAAAAGGGGGAAAAATAAAGGGCGGCTTTAGAGCCATGGACCTGAAGATGGCCGAGATGGCCGAAGATCCGAGGGGCTGCCCGTTACGGCCGGATACCGGGGTCCCCTCCGACCGCGGACCCAAACGCGAGCCTTACATGCCACGGTCCAGGGTACAGCCCCTTCCAGCCTCGTGTCCCGGGCGCCATCAGCTGCCAGGGAACACGAGCGGGGGATTCCTAAGTGGACTATTAAAAACGAAACAAAAGATAGCACAGCACGCACGGATAATGGGAACACTAAAAACGTAACACACGAAAGACAGGGGATAACAGTGCGAACCCTAACACTTTTCGTGACTTTTTGTTAAATTAGTCATTCAGCCAATAAAAGGGCTTCACATTACGGGTGTAATGGTGCATTGTTATGCAAATAATGACAATCGTAGAGAATTGACAGTGGCAAGAATTTATTACACCGTGTAATGTGTTTATGAAGATCGGAGGATACACTCGTACATGCACCATTTAAAACTTTTGGTGTTTTATTTTTATTGCAGCTGACCATACCTGCTTTGTGTTTACATTTTTGTCCAATAAATATTGCTTTGAATTGTTATTCTTCAGAAATCAAAAAGTATGTTTTCTGTCAGTTATTTAATACATGGTGCAATAGAGCTTTTCATTTACAATTTGAAACCTTTGTTTCTAGTAGTTTACTTTAGTTGCAGGAGATCTACTTTTTTAACTTCTTGATGAAAATGTATTGTTTTGCATCGTTTACACTTCAGTGAAAAAACAGTGGTAAGAAAATGTATTGCATATTCCATACAATGTTCACAAAAATTTGGGGAGGTTTGAAGATTTGTTGCTCAGTATTTTTCTTTTTGAATTGTCATCGTAGAGTCAAAATATCTTCAAATTATATCAAAATATAAGTCTTATATTGTGGTATGTTCCTATGATACTCAAATTACAGATTACTTGACCATATTACCCTTTCTGTAAAATTACAGTCTAAACACCATTTCGACTCCTTACCCAAATTATTTACATACAGCCTGATAATTTTAGTAATTTAACTCATGATTCAGGGAGAACAGAAAATGTTTATCATCATGTGTATCAAGCTGAACTGGGGGAATGTATAGAATTGAATTATCAATTTTGTGTCCGTGTGTCTGTTTGTGTCCAAGGTTAGTGTCAGATAACAACTAGTTTTGGGGAACCTATACGCGTACACAACTGTTCTGTAGTACAGACCCCCCCCCCCCACTTTGATACATTAATTTAGTTATAAATTGTAAAGCAACATGTTTTACACTATTGCAGAGATAAAATGTGTGTATTTGATACTTAACACATTCTGTAAAACAGTTCTATCACTTTGAAAACCCTTACAGTACAGCATGTCAGAAGCTGAATTCTTAAAACTGCACTGTTCCACTTAGATTTTAGATGATCCATCATTGTTTGAAGTTAGTGAGTCCTTTAGGGATAGACACAGTAAAGTAGGTCTTGTTTAAACTCAGCTTCATGGCTCTAAACAGTGAAATATGGTTCTGTTAGATGGGAATCCTATTACTTGTGATATATTATTGTTATACTGTTAATATGCATTTTAACACCTTTTTGTGCTCTGACATTAAATAAAACCCTGTTAGATCCCTGTTTACTTATTCCTTAGGAGCTTGAATTATTCAGAAGCTTTATGTAAGTCTAACTTTAGTTTAGATGTCTTCATTTTGGATCTGCTGAACCCGACTTCTTCTTGTGATGGTTATGGGTCACTGCCAGGACTTGTCTAATATTTTCCCTTTGGTTTGGTTGTCAAAGTCAAATTTATTTACATTGGTGCATTGTCTCAAAGCAGCTTTACAATAGTATATTATCTTAAAAGGCCAATCTAAAATTGAGCAAGCCTTGGCGACAGTGGAAAGGAAAAACTCGTGTAGAAGGAAGAAACCTCGGAAGGACCAATACTCAAAAGGGACCCATCCTCCTTGGGTGGCCTAGAATTGAAATAATTAAGATTGTATTAATAGTAAAATTAAGCAAATAATAATTCCCTCATCAGAAGGTCATTGGAGGCACATTGTCTCCTGATAACTGAATGATGGAGGGAGTTTTTGCAGTTTTTGTTTTTGGTGTGGCCCGGCCATGGTGGGCCTTTTTTTTTTTTTTTTTTTTTTTGGTGTTCGTAACTTAAGCTGTTTGACTTAATTTTGAATAATTCCCCTCATTTTCTTACCTTCTTATTATTCAAGAATGAGAATTGTTTTCTATAAATACTCAGTATTTTCCGAAAATGTGAGGATGCTACAAGATGATCTTACTTAAGTTAATGGTAGATGTTCCTGATTAACATCTTAGTTAATTAAAAAAAGAAAGTGTCTGGTTGTACAGGAGGTTTAATGGTCTTATGTAATCCCAGCTTTATATGCTGAGAATCAGGTTTGCATTTTGTTAGCACTTTATACTAGAACGCTTTCTCTCCATCCAGTTAGTCTCCCACTGTCGGAAAGACTGCAGCTACTCTCTCATTTACAAATCCCTGCCTACACAGTTAATTAGGCAATGAAGCTAAAATGGGAAACCGCTGTAAAGTGGAGGAGGAAAATACACTTGAGCAGTTTACATTGAAAGAACAGGTTTCCCTGCAAATATGGAGCGATTTGAAGCCTTATTACCACTTTTATTTATTTATTTATTTGTATGTATGCATGTATGCATGCATAGCAAGCCTTGGGCAACAGTGGCAAGGGAAAAATTCCCTAAATAATACAAAGAAGCCTTGGCCAACCTATGACGCAACAGAAACCCTCTTTGGGTGGTTGAGAATGTAATGTATGTAAGAATTAAGCATACTTTAAATGTTACATAATTAAATGGTCAGTTTGTAGTGGTAGTTTAAGTAAACAGAAGCTATATAAGTAACAGTAACAATGAGAACTAAAATGAAATATTCTATATTAATAAACTAAACTAGGCTTAGGGGTTAGGGTTAGTTTTATATAAAACTTTAGTGGTACCTTGGTACTCGTTGTTAATTCATTGCAGTGCCAAAATGATCACCGAATGAATTTTTTCCCATAAGAAATAATGTAAATAGTAATATGCAATTTGAGTGGTGTTGTACAGATCCTCACCCATATTTGATGGAAATATTTTCTGGCAAATACATCAATTCAATCTCTTTGTTCACTATTTTTAATTTGTCACCATTTTCTAACCCAGCTTGACATTTAGCCCCTTTTATTAGATTTTTTTTCCCCCATTTCATTTGAAAAACAAAAGTACATTAAGAGATATTTCCCATTTTTTATGAGCAGTGCATAGTACTGACATTGTTTTGCGTTCAGTAATGTTAAAAGTAAAATGGATCCTTATCTCTAAGGAATGTGGAGCAGTAAAGAACCCTTTCTTTTTCATTCATAAAGCCTTTACATTCTGTGATGCTGCCATCTACAAAACTCATGGAAATATGTAGGCACACATGCCAATACACAGAAGTCTAAATCATCATTTCCTCTTTTGTGCAATCTTATACTGTAATATGTCATCCAAGCGCCCTTGACTCATCATGCTTTTGTAAAATGGGCATCATTTCCTACCCAAGACTCTCATGGCTGCCAGTAACATTTAGAAGGTCAAAGTAATGCAAGAAATAGACTCATTTCAGTATGAATTCCATGAAAAATAAACGATGTTCTATTAGCCCTCAGTAAATTATCCTTAATTTTTAGAATCTTCCATATTTCTCTTTTTAAAAGATGTGGTCAATCCCATTTATGTCCATTCACTAATATATTCTCTCTCTTCCACGCAGTATTATCCAGGTGTGACTATGGACGAGCTACAGGATGTGCAGCTGACAGAGATTAAACCCCTCCTAACAGAAAAAGTAAGCAACCTTGTGTCTGTGTGTCTGTGTGTCTGTGTGTGTGTGTGTGTGTGTATATATATATATACACACACACACACACACACTCACACAGCTCATAGGAATTAGGTTTATATTGTGTTACAGTGTATATTAAGTGTATATTGTTTACAGTGTTTATTAGCTTGCCTCAGAAACTAGGTTTCTATCTGACAAGCCTTAAAACTAATATAGATTTTAAATGTATTTAGGTGTAAAAATATGTGGTTACATGACTGCTAGAAACAAATTAAATAATTTTTATTTCTGGGAAAGAAATGTTAGTGGCTGGAGTGTTAATCTTTTACGTGGAAAGCAGGGATTTAATTTCTCACAGAACCCCATACAGATAATAATAATAATAATAATAATAATGATAATGTGGTTTAAGTGCTTGTACATTGTTTTGGCACCTGGAACCTTTTTGGCCAGGGTTTTGCTTGACACAGAGCATGTATGTTGATGTTCATTTGAGACGTAACGCCTTTGCTTGGCACCTCTTGTACTCAACGTAGGTACCACTGTACATGACTGAATGACTACATGATTAATTATAGATGATTCAACACAAGTTATTTATATTGATATCATTGCACATTACAGTGACTGCAATACAATGTAACAAGGGCAATGTAAGACTGTTACGTGTTTGAAAGTAGCATCTAAGAATCGCTATCGACAACCCCAAGTAAAAACAAGCTATCCTTTTTCCACACTCCTAATACAAAGCTTCCTAATGGACTACAGTTTCAGGTTTTCACAGGTCATTCATAGAATGGATCAGGTTTATGAGAAGTGACGCATAACCTGTGCCATCTGGTGTGGTCTGAGGACTGCAATTAAAAATCGACGATTTCAGAACCCATAGGTTTATTGTAATCTCCACTTCTAGAACAGGGCCTCTGATTCACTTTGGTCTCTGATCTCAGAACTCTCACCAGAAATTTGGGCTTTTAAAGCAATTAGATCTCAGACTTTGGTATCCACTGGTGACCAAAAGCTGTCCAAGCTGCTGCTTGCAAAGCTGGACTCGGATGAAAGTGGTTCTCTGTATTGATTTAATCTAAAGCCAATCTCGTTTCCATCTCGGTGCACAGGTATAAGGCCTGATTTGATCATGGCCTCCTAAAATAGAAATAGACCTTTGCCTTGCGAAAGACTGAATGGGTGGAGGCTGATTACTCACTCACCAGTCTTACGTTGGTCCCTGTTCTCCGATTTTCTAACCTTCCTCTTTTTTCTAACACCTTTGCTTTGTTTCCTCACAGAATGGTCGAAACTTTCAGGATTTTGATTGTCAGGTAAGAATTTTTTGTTTATAATAATATAAAAAATATTATATACAATTAAAAAAAATAATTACAGATTCCCTGCTCAGTTTCCTCAGTCTTGCTCACTGGAACTGAAACATTTTGTCTTCTGTAAATGATTTAATATTACAGGAAATGCAGATCTTCATGGTCCTTTTGTCAGTTTTATCAGTCAAATAAACATTTGCAATAATTTTATTTGTGTGGGTGGGCATTCTGTTGGAACGCATTAAAGTGTGCAGTTATGATCGGGAGCTTTGGATATAAGGGAAGAGAATCAAGCGATTTTAAATATAGAAATACATTAGGTTCTAAATGCAGTTCGTAAGAGTGCCGTTTTTCTTTTGTGTTCTTAGACAGGGTTACATAGGGCAAATGCTAGTGTATTAATAAGTTATATTAATAACAATATGTTATTGGCCTGTGCTTTGGGATGCACATGAGTGAATGGCATTTCTTGTTTGTTCTGTTGGGGAAACAGAATTGGCTGATAATTTGTATTTTTTAAATATTTTAATTTAAGAAGCACAAATATTAGGCAAATTATTTAACATTTTCTTTAACGTACTACGTGGTGGTGTTACGTAGTTTTTTTTTGTCTTATCTCTTGAAGTCAAGCCAAATTGTATTTATTTATATATATATATATATATATGTGTGTGTGTGTGTCTGTGTGTGTGTGTGTGTGTGTGTGTGTGTGTGTGTCTGTGTGTGTGTGTGTGTGTCTGTGTGTGTGTGTGTGTGTGT
>JAUZST010001484.1:0-18555 GCA_034779995.1 Parotocinclus haroldoi | reverse complement strand
TTGCATAAACTACAATCTCTGCTCCTGTAGATGTTTTGACTAAATTTGTTAGTTGAATTATCAGTGTGATGTGAATTATTAAAATGACTACTGTTATATTGCTCACAACAATTGGTATTTATGTAAATTAAGTTATGTCAAAATGAATATGGAGAGGATCCCACAAGAACTTCTAGCCAATCTGACCCTATCATGACACATCACTATCTGTGTGTTTTGGTAGTCGTGGGCGATCATACACCCTATTGAACGAAAATAGTTAATGTGTGGAACTCTCATCCAGTTTAACATGCTTTTGTTCACCCGTATAAATATGTCACTTGCTACTCAATCTTGACATCCGAGTTAACATTTCATCTACGTAATCGAGCATTTTTCTTTGATTCTTCATTTGCTTTTCAGATGATTTTGTTTATTTAAATAAAACAAAAGGCTTCTTTTTTAATGCATCATATTCATTTTTGAAATATCCCCTAATTTTGGTGAGCAGTGTATTTCAATTCATATTTTAAGTGAACTATCTGAAATATTGCCGTATGTCGCAATATGCATCGTATCATAATATATCTCGTATCAATGTATAATCAAGTCCTTTCCAATTGGTTTTCTCTTTCTGCACGTGTGCAGAGCGGCAGGCGTAATTAGACATGTTTGCTAGGTGCTGACATTCGAACTGAGATTTAACTTCTTTTGAACTTATTTAGTTAGACCTAGTGCATGCATCTCTCTAGGGATCTGACAACTCTGAAATTAAATGCAGCACTCACAATATGGCTTGTTGTTCCATAACACTTTGTGGAAACACTGAAACACATCTTGTGCTTGAGGTGAGGAAGAATTCTGATGTTTCACATCCTTTTGTGAGATTAATGGACAGGTGCTAAGTAGAAATCTGATTGTTTCCTGCGTCATCCGGAGGTTACCCATTATCTGACAACGGAGTGCGTGTAAAATTGTTAATCAGATTACTGACGTCTGAAGTCTGATTTTCTGCGGTTGTCAGATTACTGAGTGCATGTAAACACACACGTTAACTGGCCAACAAACTCCTCTGACCTCAGTTACATCAGAAATGGAAAACCTGAAAATAAGCACCAACAAACTGAAGCAGAATTGCACACACAGGTAATTTGCACTGCTATTAAGGCAGGTGAGGTGTAACAAATCATTAGAGTATAAAGGGGAAATAGACAAAGGGAGGGTGAGAGAGCGATTCATAGCAGAGACGGACCCTGAACAAACACTGAACAGGAAGGTAGAGACAGAGATGCACTCTCAAATGAATTCAGACAGATTTAATCAGCTGATTATTATGAAATACGTAAAAAAAAAATACACACAAACAGCACAGTACCTCACCCTACCTCACAGTTCATTATTTACATTATTGCTTACGTTGTGAAGTACGTACATAAAGTATGTAGTATGTATGAATTATGTATATAAAAGACATGTACATATCTTCTGTATCAGTTGTAAATGTAAACCTTCTAAAATATTTATTTCAATGATTATCATTATTACAATTCTATATTATACAATATATTATACAATACTATATTGTCAAATTGGTCATTTCTAGTGCTTTTATGACTTTAAAAGCCCTGTTCCGTTCTTTAGATTTTCAATACAACAGAAGTATACTGCTCACATAAATTACTCACTAATAAAATATACTCCCCTCATCTTTGTAGCGTAGTAGCTCATTCTGACACCATCATCAAAAGTGGGATTGGGTTTTGATTTAGGATACTTCATCCTGTGTTTACCTGCATGATTTTTATGTCATTCAACATCAGACAATACTCATTTTTAGATAACTATGTCCCTAGTTATGGCAAGAATCTGTCTATAAGTGGAGGTCACACAGGATGCCACTTCAAATCCTCTGTGACTCTTCCACTAGCTAGGTCGCACCGGGCGAAGTATAGCAGTAAATTGATGTTTCTTAATAGTGTACAGCTTACAAAACTCAGAGGATATTTTAACGTAAAATATTCCATTAGAAAATATTCCCTAATTTTTGTGAGCAGTGTAGTAAACATACAAATACAGTGGGTACAGAAAGTATTCCGACCCCTTCAAAGTTTTAACTCTGTTTCATTGCAGCCATTTGCTAAAATCAAAAAGGGTTTCTCATTAATGTGCACTCAGCATCCCATCTTGACAGAAAAAAACAGACATTTTTGCAAATTTATTTAAAAAAAAAAAAACTAAAATATCACATGAGCATAAGTATTCAGACCCTTTGCTGTGACACTCATATTTAACTTGACAAACTTTTCTTGAGATGGTTCTACTCCTTCATTGAATACCAGATGTGTTTATTTGAACTGATTGGACTTGATTAGGAAAGACACACACCTGTCTATATAAGACCTCATAGCTCACAGTGTATGTCAATGGAAATGAGAATCATGAGGTAGAAGGAACTGCCCAAGGAGCTCAGAGACAGAATTGTGGAAAGGCACAGATCTGGCCAAGGTTAGAAAAAAAATTCTGCAGGTTCTGAAGGTTCCTAAGAGCACAGTAGCCTTCATAATCCTTAAATAGAAGAAGCTTGGGACGACCCGAACTCTTCCTAGAGCTGGCCATCTAACCAAACTGAGCAATCGTGGGAGAAGAGTCTTGGTGAGAGAGATAAAGAAGAACCCAAAGTGGCTGAGCTCCAGAGATGCAGTAGGGAGATGGGAAAAAGTTCCACAAAGTTAACTATCACTGCAGCAGTCCACCAGCCGGGCCTTTATGGCAGAGTGGCCTGATGGAAGCTTCTCTGGTCTGATGAGACAAAGATTGAACTTTTTGGCGTTAATTCTAAGCGGTAGGTGGAGAAAACCAGGCACTGGTCATCACCTGCCCTATACAATCCCAGCAGAGAAACATGGTGGTGGCAGTGTCATGCTATGGGTGTGTCAGCTGCAGGGACACAACGACTTGGTTGCAATTAAAGGAAAGATCAATGCAGCCAAGTACAGACAGCCAGTTTGTCCCAGAAGAAAATCTCTTCCAGAGTGCTCAGGACTCACAAAGAAGTGGCTTCAGAACAACTCTGTGACCATTCTTGACTGGCCCAGCCAGAGCCCTGACCTAAACCCAACTGAGCATCTCTGGAGATACCTGAAAATGGCTGTCTACCAACGTTCTCCATCTAAACCTGACAGAAATGGAGAGGATCTGCAAGGAAGATTTCTCAAATCAAGGTGTAAAAAAGACTCATGGCTGCACTAGCTCAACAGGGAGCTTCTACTAAATACTGACCAAAGGGTCTGAATACTTATGATCATGTGATATTTCAGTTTTTCTTTTTAAATAAATTTGCAAATATTTCTACGTCTGTTTTTTTCTGTCAAGATGGGATGCTGAGTGTACATTTAATTGGAAATAAAATGAACTTTTTGAATTTAGCGTAAGAGTAATAAATTTAAAGGGGTCTGTATACTTTCCATACCCACTGTATCTTGTTAAGTTAGTTTGTCAGTTACTTTAACCACTTTATAGTTATATTTAGCAAAGGTGTTTGGCAACACAATCACTCTGAGGATAACCTCTAGATGGATTGCCTAGGATTGCCTAGGATTGGTCCTGCCTTGCGCCGTGTGCTAACGGCAAGGCACCGGCTTTCCTGTGGGCCTGATAATGATTACCGTAAGTGTTTAAGAAAATGAATGAATAATCATTCATGTTAAACTCTACATCTTTTTTTGTACTTTCTAGTGCACCTCTTGCCTGCTGTCTGCTTTCTTATAAAAGTTAACTAATAAAATTATATGTGGAAAATGTTTATATTTTCCTTGTTTGTACACACTCTGAGACAAAAATGTTGAAAAAAATGTCCCCACACACAAATTAAAGGGTTTTTCAAGAATCATGGATGGAGATTCCTTTTTGATGGTAGGATTTTGGAGTGTCCAGACCTCCAGACGTGTCACCTTCAGGACAAGTCAGAGCGAGTCATATTTATTTACATAGCGATTTTAACAAAGGAGCATTTATTTAAAGACTCGCTTTGCTTGTTCTCTATTAATTAATTTTATCAAGCATTAGAACAATACTGTATATGGTTATATTTGTAATATATGGTTTAAATAAAATAGATTTTACTCCTTTACTAAGAGTGGAGATTATTCTGGAGCTACTTGTAGGTCACTGTTGTTTAGATAATCTATTAACCACATTAACTAAATGTACTATGTTCATTCTCAAACATTCACAGAGACATCCATCTTCTGTCAACTGAGCAGATGTTATTTGGCTTCTTTAGTTCTGGGTCCATCAAGAGAGTCTGACACCTGATGATATAAACTAAATGGTGAAGTAAAATATTCACTTTGATACAGCTGAATCACAATTGTCACTTAGTACTTAATACTACATAATTCCATAATGTTGTATTTCAGAAAAAAATAAACCTTGGAATGTAATTATATTTTTTGTGCTCATTTATAAGATGTGTTTCTTACATTTATATTGACTTCACTGGCTTGTAGAAAGTGTGAACCTTAGATATTTCATGGTTTTTCTGGTCAACTTCATTTCATTGCTTAATGAGGGGTATTTTTTACCAAACTGTTCCAACTGTTCCTAATTTGGAGTTGCAATATCTCAGAGGCTATTTGTAACTAATAAGCCAACTGCTTTTTGTACTGTTTTCTGGATATCCTTCAGTGGGCCTTGAGTAATTTTCCTTACACCAGGGGTTCTCAATCTTTTGCAATCCGGGTCCAGCAAAGCTGGTTCAGTGCAGCTGGGGCTTCCTTTCCTACCAGTGCAACCCTCTAAGCCCCGAACCCTATGATGATTATTATTACTACTATACTATTATTATTATACTAATATTTATTAGTATTATTATTAGTATTATTATTACTAGGCCTATTCAATGTTTTACAGAAGCTTGCAGGTAGGCAAAGTTAATGTGAGACCTGAGCCTGCTTTGTCTTGCAAAGATCCTTAGTTTGATAAGGGGTGTGTGTGTGTGTGTGTGTGTGTGTGTGTGTGTGTGTGTGTGTGTGTGTGTGTGTGTGTGTGTGTGTGTGTGTGCACGTATCATGAATTTCCACAAAGAACACAGCAGAGCCACAGGTAAGTGTCAATCCAAACACGGTTTTACTGAAAATGGAAGGCAAAAATCAAAATAAAAACAAAGGGCTGCAACGGAAGAGCACTATGCATGGTACTAGAAAGGATGGGGCAAGAATCAGTATCAAGATCAGAAACACTTTGATGAGGTGCAGTTTACAGATAGATAGATAGATAGCACAAACGAACTTGTCAGAAGAACTAGAGTGAATGACACTACCACGCATGTTTGGATGTTTATACAGTAGCGCTCATGTCACATCGCAAGTTCAAAACCCTCTGTTTTAATTGATTTGTCAATACTCAATCTTAACTGTTTTTGATTTTATACAGTCCTCTGAGAACAAAAGTGTTCTTGCCCTATTAATCAGACCAGATGACCACTCCGCTGGATTTATTTTGTAGATCCCTGATGCTGCTTCATTGGAAGGTGTCAAAATTCAGAAAAGGTCTTATGTTGGCTCAGGGTGTGTAAAAAATGCATCTACAGAAAAAGAGGGTATATGACCACTGTGTGCTACAATATGTTAATAAAAAGTTCTAGAGAGTGAAACCCAACTAATGGCACATAAGCTTAATTCATTATTTGCTTGGTTTCTTCAGGCGGTCTGTGGATGGATAGTGCAGGAAGCATACTTAATTCTGAGAAATACATGCTTAGGTCTTAAGTTAGCACACTGTTTAGCTAGCAACTTTGCTCAAAGCATCTAACAATAACTGTAATAGACAACTGATAAAGTATTTATTCACCACATTACATTACCTCTGACTTTTAATGTCACTTGTTCTCTTTTTTCATCCTCTGGCCACCAAGGTGCTTTGATATTTTTTTACATATTGAATGGGAAATAATATGTGCGTTTAACATTAATCACGCTGTAACCAGGGTGTCCAGATCCTGAAAGAGCAACACTCAATCAGGTGTATGGACACAAGGAAAAAGAAGCGACATAGGCTCATAAAAATTCCAAAACATGCGCCTTATTACAAAGTGACCACTTAATAAGTTGTCCAATTACCAATATTTAAAACCGATTTGATACAAAAAATAAACTTAAGAAGGATTACGATACGCGGACCTGGCAACAACGATCGATCAAGCAGTCTGTCAGTCTATCAGTCAGTCCTGGTACCCCTCCCCCACATGCAGGTAAGTCTAACTAGAGCAGGAGGAGGGGGGTTGGTGTGCCATGAGGGTGTCGCACAGCGTACGCAGTACAAAAATTGTTAGAACTCTTATTATTAGATTGTGGAGTTATGATGTTGTTTATTATTTAGAAATAATACTTTAAATAAAAATGTGAAAATACGAGTTACGAGTGTTTTGTGTTTCTCAATTGGGGTTCCCGGGCACCCCCATGGAAGGACGTTCACCTGTCTGCCTGTCTCGCTATAGCGAGGGCTGGCTCTGAGTTTGGACTTATCGTTTGCAGTGTTTTTCTTTATTGTGTGGTTATTATTAGTGGCTTTTGTTTGTTAATATGTTCGCGAGGCTTTAAGGGTATTGTGCGCCAATTAAGCTTCAATTCTAGTATACAATACTTGCTCTATGGTTAAGTACTGGTTTCATGTACTATAGTATCCGATAGTTTTGGTTACTCGAAGTCACACAACGCAGTTTTGGTAAGACGTTTGCTCTTGCATGTTATGTTAATACATCAAATATCGTTTAAACAGAAAAATACTTCATGTGAATTGTATTGTGTTACAATGTGTTTCTCGTTGACGTAGAACTGGCATTAGTTTGATAACGTAAAGTTGTGGATCTCGGTTAGGCCTGAGACAGCTAGGCCCTGGACGCCACTGCAAACCATGATTTCGATTAAAAAAAAGTTATGTGGGACTGTAGTTAACGTTTTTGTACATTGTGTGTTTCTGATTATCTACCGTCTGTCAGAAGTTGCAGTGAAGCACGATGAATATCGACTGTGCTTTTCCAGCGGGAGATGAAAGTGATGGAAGTAGTGACGAATGGGACCTTGGATATTCCATAAGTACCAAGAGATCAAATTCTGATGTACATTTCCATTATATATTATTAACATATGTCATATTAATTAATGCCACTTTATAGTCTTCCTGTAATTCCGCTACTCTGTGATTATACTGTGATCAATGGATTATCAGCCCTTGTGAAGCACCAGTCAGCTGTCCTCTAATTGCTTTTGCCTTGGTGCCCTCCATTTTTCTCATGTCTCCTATTTATCAGCTTTATATTGTAATTTTTTTTTATAAATACGTGATTAGCACCTAGTGTTTTGTGATATTAAATGTGCCTATTTTTTGGAAGAAAGATGGGTTCCTGCACTTCCCATACTTTTTTTGGCCCTATAACCATGGAATGTGTTTAAGACCTCAAAGTAATTTCACCTGTTTTCGTAATCAAATTGGAATGTTTTATCTGGGTTTGTTACTGTTTCTGTAATATGTATGTACTGTACTAGTAGAGCACACAACGCATGTATTAGATGGGCTAGGTTACTGAATTTGAGTCAGATCTGCAGGAGGACAGCACTGCTGTTTCTGACCTCCTCTTGGTTTGTGAGTTGTTTTGGTCCATAATCTGTGCAACAATTTCTTTCCATCTTAAACAGTGTTTACTAAGAGGGTCTTTGCAAAGGGCTACTATATATCCTGTGTATATAAATGGCAGCCTTAACCTTAAAAAGACTGACAACTTTTGTGACAAGTAATTTCTGAACGTTTTATAGGATTAATGACGGTGTAGGTAATTAAATGTCGTAACTCTGAACATAAAAGTCAAAACAAATAAGTTTTCAAAAAATTATTTGCATGCTCATTATAGTAGATGAGAATGTCTGTGTTAGCTCAATAATTCAGGCTTCTCCTGCACATCATTAGGAGGATTTGTATAAAGATCTTAACCATGTAATCATAGTGCTGCACTTTTAATGTTGGTTTGCAGGTGTCAGGGCAGAAATTAGCCTGTGACGACAATGTGTCCGTCATGAAAAGAGCTATCACAGCAGGGGATGTTGATCTTGTCCAACAGCTACTGGAAAGTGGTAGGCATTTAGTTTAGTCTTAAGAAAGAGTCAGGGCACATTACAAGATCTTGGTTTTGAATAAGTTTTAATGTAGAATGTAGAATTGTACATTTAGTCAGTATTTGCTATTCTCCATGTTTTAGGTATGGACGTAGAGACACGGCTGGGCTTTGGCTGGACTCCCCTCATGTGTGCTGTTCATTTTTCACACTACGATCTGGCCAAGCTCCTGCTGGATCATGGAGCCAGCGCCAACTTTAGCAGAGGTAAAAACGCAAGTCAGCATATGCAAACCTACATCTAGGATATACGTGTTCAGCGTAGATCATTCCTCCAGGCGGATTCACTCTAGCTTTAGAAATCCACTTTCGGCCATAAAAAAGTGTTAGCGCTGAGCCACTGCCTCACAGGCCTTCTTGCAATTGGAGTTCATAACAAAAATCTCTATTCTGGTCTCATCTGACCACATGACTTTCTCCCACGCCTACTTTGGATCATCCAGATAGTTAAACCAAACTTCAAATAGTGCTGGTGTGAGCAGGGGGACCTGGCGTACCCTGAGGATTTTAATCCATAACAGAATAGTGTGTTACCACCGGTCATATTTGAGACTGGGGTCCCAGCTCTCTTCATGTAATTGAACCGGTCCTCCCATGTAGATCTGGGCTGGTTCCTGACATTTCTCAGAATCTAGCTTTTCCCACAAGGTAAGATCTTGCATTGAGTGCCTATTGTCCTCTTGCCCATCTCAGCCATGTGCAGGTCTAGAATTTCACCCCTGGTGTCTTTGGACAGCGCTTTGGCCTTGGCCTTGGTGGAGAGGTTGGAATGTGATTGATTGTGTGTGGGGACAGACATCTTTTATACGGATAATGAGTTCAGACAGGAGCAATTAATACAGGTAATGAGTGCAGAATAGGAGGGGCTTCTTAAAGAAAAATCAACAAGTCTGTGACCTGAATTCTGAGCGAGAATTCTTGCTGGTTGGTAGGTGATCAAATACTTTTATCCCCTGAAAACCGACGGATGGAGAGAGTATCTACCTTGGCGTGACCTGGCATGGTGGGACTGGTTTCTGTTGATGAAAACCAGTAGTTATGCTGAAGTGAAGGAACGTCTTAGTGTGTGGGGCTGGTACTGAAACATAAGAAAATGTAGTTATTAAGAGCACAGAGTCTATTAACAATCACAGATGCCATGTGCAGCATGAAACTCTGGCAGCACCAACGATAGCAGCATAGCTAAAAATAGGTATACAAGATGGTAACAAAGCCCAGAGGGATCACACAGTTACTTTACACCTAGACCACTTTGATGGTGTAGTTTCAGTTTGCATGTCACATTGTTTGCCTTCTAAATTGAATGCATCTGTTCATTTCTATGAAATTAGCTGCTAGTCTTAGGATATACTGAAGTAATTTATACGGAAATAATTACATGTGAAACTGGCTGCTGCTTCCGAGCTTGTTCCGTTGGAACGGAAGAATGCAGAAGTGATGAATAATGCCAGTGCAAAGAGCTTAATGCTGGCGTCAGTGCACTGACCCAATAGTGCCGATTTGTTTATTTTCTTGCTCCAGTGCAGACTCAACCATTCTAAGTCTGCATCCTACTTGCAACCAGAAATTCTCATGTAGCCTAAACCTGCCTCTAGTCATAGCAAATAGCCTATGTCTGAACATGACTGTGTCTACAGCGTATCAGGACATTGCAATTACGGTATTCAGACACATGCCATCTCTTAAACAAAATGGGGAAATGCTTTCTTATGGATTTTGTGTTTAAAGGGAAACTATTGTTTGGCCAGTTTTAATACAGACGAATACCTTTTTATTTTAAGAGCTCTGAAATAATTTCTATGTTAATACAATGTTTTTAAGATAAAGTGCATAGAACCACACAATACATGTGATTTTTAAAAGGTGATTTTTAAAAAGTATTTGAAATTTTTTTTCTATTTAACAATGACATCAGAAAAGCAAATGAAAAGTTGAAAGGTTGTTCTATGATGCAACTGCAGTGGTTGCAGGGACTGTCATTGGACAACAGATATGCACCCCGACCATATGAAATTGGCTCCGAGCTGCCCGTCATCAGAAATGGATTGCTGACTGCTGTCAGATACCAAGATAAGGTCCTGCACCCTGTAATGATACCCTAAGCTGGATCAGTTGGAAACAACATTTTTTTTATTTTTATTTGAACGGACGAAAATGCATGGCTCCACCGTGCACATCTCATCAACAACATGCTTCAGGAGGCAGGAATTAAACACATGGACTGGCCTTCACATTCTCCAAACCTGAATCCAATGAACATGCTTGGGATGTGCTGTAAAGACATCTGGCAAATCACCCAATACTTTTCACAACACTTCTTGAGCTGGAGGTTGCCCTGGAGCAAGAGTAGCAGAGGATAAGAAATGCTGGACGATCTTATCTTGTCCATGCCCCATCACTATCAGTGGTGACCATACACCCTACTGAACAGTCAATGTGTGACACACTTATTCAGGTCGTCATGATTATGTTCACCCCTATGAATGTCACTTGCTACTCAATTACGATAAATGAGTTTGTAACTCATTTGCATAATCAAACCTCTTTCTTTAACTTTTAATTTGCTTTTCTGACGATCTGCTTTCAAGATCAAGGTCACCTTTATTATTATTATTATTTTTAAATCGATTCATATCCCCTAAATATTTGTGAATTTTATAAGTATACTGCAATTTAAACATTGTATTGACAAATACATTGCAATTGTTCATCTCCAATTTGCTCCTGAATCTAATATAAATTAGTTTATATCTGTATTTATTTATTTAATAATCTGTGGGGTATTTTTTTTAAGCTGACACTGCAGAAGAGGCAAACAAGAGGAGTAAGAAGTACTGCGTCTCTATAATGCAGCGCCCTAAAAGCAAAATCATACAGTGACAGGAATCGGAGAGTTTGGCATTGTGTGGCATTGTTCAGCTGATCAGTCTTATACACGGCTCTTAAAATTAGGATGTATGGGGTTTTTCATTTTGAAGTATTCCCTAATTTTTGTGAGTAGTTTATAACCGATTCTCTAGGTCCACTGTCGCTATTTGTCGACAGCGGCAGAAACACGGCCACACACACAAACGGCATAGAACTTTAACTAATTTAGAATTCAGTTAATGTGTATAAGGGCATTTAAACTTAATATGATAATGCTCAGCTGCCCCGTGTGTTATTGTTATAATGTGCTGGCTTTAATTTTGAGCCTATATTTTCCTCCATTTTTTTTCTTCTGTTTTTTCCAGATCATTACACTGTGCTGATGGCAGCATGCACTGCAGATTCTGTCTCTGAAGAGAACATATCGAAATGTGTAGCACTTCTGCTAAGTCGAAATGCTGATCCAAATGCCTACAGCAGGTAGTGTGGTTGTTTTTGTCTATGTCTCTAAGTGGGTGTTTCTCCTTAATTGACTTTCATTGTTTTTTGTACCATATGTAAGACTGTGTGTTTGTTGAGAATTTGCACACCTTAAGGTTTTTTTTTTTTTTTTTTGTGAACAGTGTAACATTGTCCTTTCAATATGGATTTTACCATACTGTAGATAATGTGAACTACTCAAGTCATTATATACCATAAATCACTCGTGCAAGACCGCTTATAAACAAGCTTGAACATTTCACTTACAGCATTTTTATCATCAAAAAATGAACACATTTACAGCTTGTAACTATATGATCACCGACCGCTTTATTAGATGCCCCTTCCTACTACTGGGTTGGACCTCCTTTCACAGTCAGAACTGCAGATTACCCTTTCCAATACATCCCAAAGGTGCGCTGTTAGATTTAGATCTGGTGGCTGAGGAGACCTCCTGAGTAGAGTCAACTCATTTTCATGTTCAAGAATTAGTTTGTGATCATGAGCGCGTGGTCACAAATTTATGGATGTGGTCAACAACAATCCTCAGATAGTAGGTATTAAGGGGTCCAAAGAGTGCAAAAAATACCCTGCACAATTGCAGCAGCCTGAATTGTTTATACTGGTGGTCTTCAGCTGCTGTAGCCCATCTGCTTCAAGGTTTGTCTTGTACATTTGCAGATGCTTACCTTGGTTGTAACAAGTTAAGTTGCTGTTGCCTTTCTATCAGCTCAAACCAGTCTGACCATTCTCCTCTGAAATCAACAAGGCTTTTTCACCCAGAGAACTGCTCACTATATACAATCACTGCTCACAAAAAATAGGGGCTATTTCACTGTGATATTCCATCTCGTTTTTGAAAATGAGTTCTCTATAAACCCTATAAAAGGCTAAGTGAAAATCCCAGCAGATCAGTTGTTTCTTACAGCTCAACCAGCACCTATAATCAAAGACACTTAAATCATCTTTCTTTCTCATTATGATACTCCGTTTGAACATCAGCAGGTGGTCTTCGTGTCTGCATGCCTACATGTATGGAGTTGCTGCCATGTGATTGGCTGATTAGATATTTGCAACTACTAATGATTTGTTTAAACCCGGACTTTTCTACCTGTAGGGCAAACCGGCTAAGCACAATCATCTGCAAAGGTGGTTGTGAGATTACCAGAAGTTCAAGCACGCATGTTTACAGCTCAAACACTTGAGTGAAACGGATCAAAACTGCAGTGATTAACAATACATTATTCTTCCACCAGTGCCGTTAGTGGTAACGTCTGCTTTGTATACTACTCAGGCTGAAACCTCATTATCGTCTTTCATTTATTTGCTTCTTGTTTCCTTGTCTCCTCACATGTTAATTATAATTCATTATAATACACTATAACCTGCCCATGACTTAGGCCTTAATATTTTCAACATTTATAGCTGCCCAAGATTCAGACTGAATGTAATGGTTTTATTCATGTCATTAACTATAATCACACCGTTCACATTTTAACAAGTTTGATACATTACATTTTGCTTTTTGCAAAGGGAGCTGCTTCAGTTTACATTTGTGTAAAAATATGTAGATTTGGGGTGGGAATCAGTAGGCACCTCAAGATTCGATTACATTTCAGATTATTGATACATCCTGTTTTCTAAACAGGATACACGAGTATTGGTCATGTGTGTGTGTGTGTGTGTGTGTATATATATATCTAATTACACCTAAAAACATTTTCCAATGTTGGAATAAAACCATGAGTTTTCTACAGTCATTTCCATTGGTTGATGTAAGATATCAGTCTTTTTCGCGTCTTGATGGCCCAATAAACTTAATGTGATCATGAGTCCTAACTCTTGGCTCACTAAAGTTTGCTCTCCAGCGTCAAATCCGAAGTTACATGTGTTTCTGCATGGTACAGTTAAAGACCCATTGATATCTGACCAAATAATGGAAATATTTGCTACGTTTGTTTCTAAATGGATTTGATCTATTTACTTTTGTATGTATTTTTTTATATTTGAAATAACACCTAAATGTAATAATTGTGTATAAAATAATGAAATGTGGTTTTCTTTTTATCTTAAGATACTGTTAAGGACTTTAGAGGCCACTTTATTTTACAGCCTGTGTGCACTGCTTCTTATTTAGTGATTATTATTTTTGGTGTATGTTTTCAAGTTTTGAAATAATCTCAAAAGTAATCCAGTGGGATTCATATAAAATCTGGGTGCTGTATTTTGGCTTTAACGTCTACAGCCCAGAACAAAAGCCCAGATTTTTTTTTTTTTTTTTTTTTTTAAAGTAATACTGGGTGCATTTAAGAAGCTTAATAACCCGAAATGTTAGTGAATACGAACATAATTTACACCTGGTAATGGTCATGTGTAAAGTGTAACGTCAAAAAAAGACATCAAACACATTGAAAGGTATTAACTAAAATTTATGACACTAATGAAATGTAAAAGTAAACATAGTTACACTTAAACGCTCTAATTCCTAATACAGCTTTTAATTCAGAGAAAAGTATGTTTCTGAAGTGGTGCATCCTCGACTCACGCATAATACAGAGTTCTGTTTTATTCTATAAGAATTTAGCTGGGTGACTGAACTGGTCCAGACTGAACAGTGGTAGTGTGTGAGGAATATACTAAGAGAAAGAAATTATATATATATATATATATATTAAAAATAGATACAATATAAAAAAATATATAATCCACTGGATTCAGTAATATCCAAGCCAACTGGCAACTGTTCATTTTCTGCACCCCCAATTTGTGAGCAGTTGGTATTCATTAACATGCACACGTTCTACTAACAAATCTGATGCTTGTACTGCATTTGGGAATATGTTGGAGTTTTGGGGAAAGTCAATTTTACACAATTTACTGTTTGTTCCTCAGTTTTACAAGCAAAAATGCGATTACAAGTATGCGCCTTTTAACAACTACCTTACGCTTCATTATGTGACCAATTGTTTACGGCCACAACGTCCACAGTTAAAAGACACACTTTTATTTCCTTTTATTAGATTTTTTTTAAACCTTGTTCGTTAGTGAGTGGGTGTTGATTGGATGGTCATTAAACGGTGCATACATTTACTTGTGTTTAATTAAGATGGACATTAAAATTAGTTATTGAGTTTGTGTCCTAATCATTCAAACAGTTATTTTTTTTACATGGTCATGAATTTTGTAGTATGTTTGAAAACTTAGCTCTTGAATTTTCATGCTTGATGTTACAGTGTACCCATCGTACCCATATGCATTAAGTATCTTGGTCAGTCCTCAGCTGCTCCTCATCTGCAGCCCAAGCTGTGCACATTACCCAGTATCAACAAGCACAGCGCTCGGTTGTCTGGTAGGACAATGATTGTATCCTGTCCAGACAAAATATTTAAAAATTTGTAATGAGATGCAGAGAGAAGTGGGTAAGTGATAGATGTTGTTGTTCAATCCTTGCCCTCTTCTGTCTTTTGAAGACATGCTTTTAAAAAGGCACTTGGCTGCTATTTTTGGACTGGATTGGTAAAGAAAACAAATAGTGACTGTATTGAAATAATGCACATATGCAGTATTTCCCCCAAATGGTAGCAATTTAAAGTCCTGAGGGATTAAGACAAATGGTGTTCATGGTTTGTGCGTAGAAATGTTGTTCTTAAACTCCCGCTTTAACAACGTCAAAAATCACACTTTATGCTGAACCGCACTGCACTTTGTTGGCATGTTAACATAACGCACATTGATATTTTCTTTCTCAAATGACAATCAGCAATTGAATAGTTTTAGTACATCTATGTAGACTTAAAGTATTCTTTGTCCTGTCAAGTCCTGTTGATGGTGAGATGTTTTTAACGCCTACTGTAAGCAGACAAACTGTTCACTGTGTAAAATCGTCTGCTGAGGTTTCAATTGTAATATTAGTCTTCTTGTCTGATGCAAAGTTGATGGGAGTTTATTTTTTTTTAATTGTAATTTTAGGTAAGTTTGTGGGATGTACAGTTCTGCAGATATGCTCATATATGAGAAACATTATCAATATTTTAGTCACTGACTAAACATGTTTTTTTTTTTTTTTAAAGTTATCTGATAACTGTGGCACACCACATAGCTTATCTGCAGATTGTAGACGTGTTTATGCTGTAATCCTGGATATAGAATGCAATAAATACAGGATATGTTACGGCTGAGGTGATAAGATGAAAGTATCAACTTAAAAACCCATAGGAATGATTGTTACAGGTCATGCAAGTTATATAGACATGACTTGAAATACTAGCCATGCAGTTGTATATAGCTTCCTCTTCTGTCTATCATGGTTTAGCTAATAGTTTACTCAGTGTGGGAACTTCAGCTTGCTGATACTGATGACTATGCAATCGAGTTGTTTTGCCAAGATAATCTTAGGATGGTGAACATGGAAACTCAGTTCAGCCTTTCAGCTTACTGGCTTTTGGTTTTAGATGTACTGAGACTGTGGTGGTCTAGTGGTTAAGATACTGGAATATGGTCCTCTGCAAAGCTGTTTCTGTTGGGGCCTTGTCCTTAAAACCTTAACCCACAATTGATTGGGTTGTATTAGTTGTAAGTTGTTCTGGATGAGGACCTCTGATAAATGACATGAATGTAAATTAGTGGGTTTGCTATAATGATGTTATATAGTTAAATTAAGCACAATGCATTTAATCAATGGTAGCTAATGCCTTATATTTACTAAGCATCCTGGTTTACCCCTGCCAAAGACTGAGAGAATCTCATAATGCACTTGGTGCAATTCTTTAGAGGGTTCCATAACCATGCCACCCAACCTTAATGTTGCGATCCTGGCTAATGGTTTGAGCCCAGGTTCTCAAGGTTTTCTTGAATCCATTGTGTGCAAGCAAAAGTGCCCCATGGACAGATTGCAAGTCCATTGCAGACTTTGACCCTCTCCAGGATTCAAATCCAAGACTCCTTACCTTTTGAGCTGAATGAGTTATGTGTATAGAAATCATGGTACTAAGAAGTTTGTCAACATGGCTTCATTCAGCCTGGAGAATGTATAGTATGACCTCCATTGCTTTTTAATATTCTTTACATTTATTTACATTTTTTATACTGCTATTCAGATTTAAATGTATAATTTTATAACCGTGTTTGCAACCATTCACTGTCACAGTGGAAACTACAGTACTTTTCATACATTCACAGTAATGGCAAAGTTGGTAAGAATTTGGGAAATTCCTGTTAGAGAATTTTGGTGGTATGGTTGTGTATGGTTGTGTTGTTTGTTACACACAGTAACTACAGGTTACAAGTCTCTAGGTCTGTAGTGAGTGTTGTAATGACAGCTGATTTTCAGGTTCCACATGCTTTAATATACTGTTTCATGTTTTAACCCCACTTTTTGCTGGTCATCTCCAAAAAAAACACAAGGTACCATGTTAGACTGCTGTGCCCCTCCAGTGCCTACTTCAAATCAGTAGAACATATAACTACATGTGCATGGCCAGGCAAGCGCACACAAAAAATATTATTTTTATTGTATTTTTTTGTGCGCGCTTGCCTGGCCATACACATGAAGTACCTACTTATTTTTGGTTTGGGTACAGACAAAGGTGTACCCATGGATACAAATCAACAGACTGTGCTTTTTGTATTGTTTGATCTGGGGAAGTAACTTGTGAACTGATTTAACACCTTTAACACCTTAATGAATAACTTCCTGTGACAAAATGATTAAATACTGTGCGTCTCGCTGATACTTGTTTGGGTCATATTGATTACAACTTCCTGATTGTTGCTGCTTTCCCAACCTCGGATTGGGATACTGGCAAAATGTCACAGTTGGACACAGAGGACATGCGTAAATAGTGTCATGTTGAAGAATAACGGTGCCTTCCCTCGGCTGTAAATGATGTTGCAAAGCTCAAGCCTCCCCACTGGGAACTGCCAACTATTATAATTAATGGCTTGAACATTGAACAATGAACATTCCCATAGACCACATGCTACAGTCATACATTCTCAGGCCCCACTACGCTGTCTAATAATTAACAAGAGGTACCGCTTTTCAGTGTCGTTCCATGTTTTTGTCACACCTTGCTTTCATTGGTCTCATAAGCATAAAGATGAGAGTTCCTGATATACTCTCCCAGTAATGTCAATAGATGCGGATGAAAAAAGCTTTTTCAGTTTAAATGACATTTTGAGCTCCCAATACAAGAAATATGGTTTCCTGTTATTACAACTGTGTATTTGTGTTTCGTTGAGTATATCAAATACATCCTAACCAGCCTGTTAACCTTTTCATTTTGTGCAGCAGTCTTCATTACAGGTCAAACTGTCACTTGATTATCGTTTAACTGTGTTAAATTGTACCTGGGCAGACTTGGACTTAACCCATGAACTTTTTAATGGAAATTCCATCTATGCCCTTATAGAGCATTGATAGATGACCTTGTGCATAAATGTTCTGACGTACTAATTTGCCTTTTGACCAGGAGCCACATGACATGCCTGATGCTTGCAGCCAGGCGCAATTACTGTCAGATCATCAATCTGTTGGTGTCCCATGGAGCAGAACTAAACTTTCAGGATGACAGTGGCCACACGGTATGACACATCAGTAAAACACCCGTCAATCCTTTGCTCAAGCAGGCAGGGCTGATACTATGCTATGCTATACTATTCTGTTTTTTTTAAGACAACATTAAACAGGAAATATTACCAATTTCCTGTGCTGTAGATTGGGAAACTTTATTCTTAATTATTAGAGTTTGTGCATAGACAGGGACGTGACACAAGCGTGTACAAACCGGATTCCAAAAAAAGTTGGGACACAAATTGTAAACAAATTGTGAATACAAACTGAATGCAATGATGTGGAGGTACCAACATCTAATATTTTATTCAGAATTGAACACAAATCACAGATTAAAACTGAGAGAATGTATTATTTAAGGAAATTTTTTTTTTTTTTCCAAATTTCATGGCGTCAACAAATCCCAAAAAAATGGGACAGAGGAGACCAGTTTCTCAAGTTTAGAAATAGGAATGCTCTCCCATTCATGTCTAATACAGGCCTCTAACTG